>NJDD01004932.1:34524-44537 GCA_002245505.1 Calephelis nemesis | reverse complement strand
GTGGGGCCCGAGTTCGCCCGGAAACTGCACACACTCTTCACCGCCACCGACGGAGACACCGTCATAGACTGAAACATTATCTGATAGACTGACTTTGTGATATTATTTTAATAAATATGTGAAAAATATGCAAATGTCTCATTACTGAATGAATTGCATCTTATGTCGATTGATTCTAAGCTTTATTATGTTCATCGCCCGATAGTTTGTGGGCCAGAGTTTATTTAGGGTTGTAGGTACATAATATATTATAGGTATATAGCAGTCAACCGCGAGGCTCGGGTTTGATTCCCCACGGGCCGTTGACTGCATTTCCGGGTCTGGGTGCTTATGAAATTTATTCTGGTATCTAATTAAATATTTCTATGTACTAGTGGTCGCCCATTGGTTGAAATTTGACCATATTAGATTTTAATATCTTGTTGATAAGAACGCCATCTTCATTTCTCAAGACTAACTACTTTGTTTCCAAATTTTTTAGTGCGCCATCTGTGATCTTTTATCGTTATCATCAATATATTTGTTTGTGTGTGTAAAATGCGTGGTAATGTGTTTATATTTATTAATTAAATGTACTTTATAAGCATTATCATTGAAAAATATTAGCGTTCTCCACTTCTCCTACACATAAACTATGAGTCTGCCAAATTTTATACTCCTGCGTCCGCGCAAATCTTTAAAAAGGGGTCCAAAGTTTTGGCATCACGTATCAATATATAGATTAGAATCGTTGACTAACACCCATAACACAAGCATAATTTAATTTGTTAAATTTTAACCTTGGGGTTAGATTCAATTTGTGTGACTTGTCCAGGGATATTTATTTATGATTTATGTAACTCGGATCCCACTTATGACAAAGACGACCAATCGTGGCAAAACGAAGAATGTGAGTCAAGCGTTAAGCTTAGATTGTGTAGGTATCCCAAGTATTTGTAGCCGCCCCAAAAATTTGGTAGTTTGTTGGAAACATCTTTCCTGTGGGTCTAGCATAGAACTTAACTATGAGCACATTTTTAAACTGTTGGGTTTCCTGACGACGAAAAAGTATAGGCCGATGTTCAAAAAACGCAGCAAATGTGTTACACACGGGAAGCTATAGACATATTCAGCAAATAAATAAATTTCATTTCATTATTACTCGTAGCAAACAACCGATGTCATTTTGAAATATTGCTGACTAATGTACCGGCCTCTTTTAGAGAGTTGTGATGTCAGTGAACAAAATTGAAATAAGATTCAATTTATTTCGGTGATTGTTTTATATATAACTTTTTACATAGTTATATGCGCCACAGATCCCCGCACTGTATGTTTAAGTACAATAAGAGTTTTATAAAATAAAGTGTCTTAACGCTCAAATCTTCGAAGATATAGGTAGAGGTGCAACGAGGACACCCACGACTAGCCTAAGACACTAAGTCCCACGATGTAATAGGTGGCCAGCCAATCGCGGAGCAAGCACACCGGACACATCCAAACTCGGTCAACATTATTTTTATTAGAAAATTGAAAATACTCATTTTCTTTTTGTTACCCGGCCCGGATCGAAACCGGGACCTCAAGAAATCAAGACATCCAGTCATAAGCCATAAGTCAAATCATAAGATACCAATATTTATGTGATTGTGTATAGGAATATGAGACTGATGAGAGAAAGACAGGAAGATAGCATAAGTATTACATTATTACTTTTTAAATCGTCTTTGTGGTGTAGTAGTCCGGTGTCATTGACTACATGAGGTCCCGGGTTCGATTTAACGGTTCGAACAACTCAAAACTTAATTTTTGAAGATTTACCACATCCCACATTGTGGTACTAAGTACTTTTGGTTAATCGAGTCTGTACCCATAGCTACCTCTTTAAGAATGCCGGCGTGAAGATACTTCAGATTTTTAGTAACAAGCCCGACAATTAAAGTTCCGGATGGAAAAGTAACTTTAAGCTGTAATGTCAAGAGTCTCCAAAACCGGATTGTATGTATGAAAAGGGCAATGAATGTGGAGGAAGCCGGAAAGGTCTGCAAGGATCGTGAGATTTGGCATTCCATATTTTCTTCCATCTTGCAAAGGACTTGGCGTGAAGATATGTGTGTAGGTATGTAATGTTAAATATTTTTAACCCTCGACGGGTAAAGGCAAGTGTTATAAATTGTAGTGTTTGTGTGGGTTTCTGTGTCCATTTCTCTGTGGCATCATATGGACCGATTTCTGTACATATTTTTTCTTCTGAGGCTGATGTGATTGAGATGGTTCTTATCTAGGTACATTACATAAACGTTTTGTCGGGGATTATGGGAAAGTTATAATTTTAGGATTAAGCATAAGTTTACCGTGTTCTTTGCCTTCAAACAGAAATAACATAATAGTGTTGAGGTAGCAGGAATATTTGATACTCCAGTCTGTATATAATAGTCTATTTCTATCACAGAGATTGGGTTCGTAACTTTTACCAACCGCTCAACGCCAAAGACTCCGCGTGATGCTGGCAATGTTTCAGATTTTTTTAAATAAAAAAAATCTCAATATTTAGTTAATATTGTTATCTATACTTAAAAAAAAGTGTATTTTGTACATTGAAGAAATTTGAACAAAAATATAGGTGCAAACGGACAGATTTTTTAAATTTTTGTCTATCATGACCGCGGTTCACGCCACATCTATTTAAAACCGATCGAAACGCAATTTAGCAGGTAGGCTCTTTATATTTCAATAAAGGTTAATGATGTATAGGACTTTTTATTATGCTCACTAGAGGTTTTCCGTGGGGGAGGGGTAAAAGTCAAAATATTGATCGGGTTATAATTCATTAGAGGATGTTTAGTATGTGCATGAGAGGGTAAAATATTGTCTCGTACTTAATATTTTCCGGGGTTTATGTTTAATGATTTAGATGTTACAGACATATCAAAACTTAAGTAAACACACGACTTGAATTCCGTACTGGTCGTCTTTTATGATACATACGTCATATCTTTACGCTTTTTTATTTGAGTGTACATTAAACGAGCACATGGCTATACAAATCGTCTATTAGCCAGTCACGATATTCTTTCAAATTATGCTCAAAATTCGCCCATTAACAGAATGCATCGAACTTACAATAAAAAATTTAGTCACATTGACATTTTTAATAATTCTAAAGCAACTTTTAAACGAGAAATAACCCAGGCACTTAATAAAAACCATTAAATGATTAAAACATTTCCTTGTATTAATAATTGTTTAAGTAAGAATATTTATCTACTTAAAATGTATAACATTACAACACATTCAATACAAACACACATACACACACACATATACACTCACACGTGTGTTAATATTAACGACAACTTTTACTTTTATTATATAGAAAAAGTAAATCCGTTATTGGCTGTAGACTTAGTAAAATTGTAATATCTTAGTAATAATATTTAGCTGTGGTTTTTGTTAATAAATAAATAAAATAAAAAAAGTGGCTCACCTGATAGTAAGATATACCGCGACCTATAAACACCATAGATGTAACAGGTGCGTGGCTGTTCTGTGGCCGGGATGTTAGGCCTATTGTGCAAGTCTACCTGCTGCTCTACCCGGACCGGAAAATGACAGTAACAAGTATTTATGGTGGCAGGAATAGATAAGGCGGTTAATCCCTACCCGGGCAAGTCGTTGCACAGCACTCTGCCAGTAGTACCTAGTCTTTTTGTTAATGAGTGCTCGTCTCAAATGAGCTTCCTGGCATAGAGAAGCAGATGGCTTATTTTACCCAGCGGACCCGGGCCAACATCTATCATTTTCGTTTATATATTTTTGAAACCTTTGTAGCCTAAACGGTTTAACCAATTTAAATAAATTAGGTGTTATAATATTCTGACTCTATAGTTGGCTCTATAAAGAATATATCAGAGTCTGTCATAATAGATTTATTTAGTAGGTACTATAGCTGGGTAAGTTGATACAAATCAATAGTTTACTACCGGCTTCTAACGTGTATTTGAACCTTCTTGAAGGTGCTCGACGTTTATTTGAATCGAGTATTAAATAATAATAAGCAATTCCTGAAAAAGTCTCACAAATTAATTCTAACCCCAAAGTCAGCAAATTATGTGCTCGTGTTATGGATGTTAACTAACGATTTTAATACATAGAAATGCTTAAATAGATACCAGAATACTTTTAATAAACACCGAGACTTGGATATGCAGAAATCTAAATGTTCATCACACAAATGCCTGCCCCCGTCGGGAATCGAACCCGAGCCTCGCGATTCGTCGATGCAGTTAGGCGAGTACGCTAGCCACTCAACCAACGAAGCAAACAGGTTGTTATTATCATTTCATTTCATCACACTAATTACTGAGCCCGTCGGGAATCGAACCCGAAGCGTTGGTCTGTGGAGCTAGGCGTGTACGGTATCCCCTTGACCAACTAGGTGGTCAATTAAGTATGGAACGTGTGAGACGTTTTAAAGACTTTATGGTAAATTGTTTATGGTTTTTATGCGACATTTCAATTTAATTAGCTGGAACAAATAAATGAAGTTGTATATCTCGGTAGGACTTTTGACAGGGCTGAAAGGTATACACCACGGATGTAGAAAGAGAATCTGTGCTGCGAATATTGTGGTAAGCTATTTTAAAGCGAGGTTTTAAGTCTGGTTACTAAACTCGCGTTACTTTATGGAAGTGAGAGTTGGGTTTATCAGAAAAACTACGTTACCGCATTCGCAACAGCGATATGAGAGAGTGAGAGAGTGGGATTAAAACAAAGTTTTGGCGTAAAAATGAGAAAAGGCATGTTCTGTTAGTTGATAATAGTCTGGTGGAAATGGTAGTAGACGAAAGATCGACAAAACAGATACCATTTTAATGTAGATAGGTGTAGGGCAGGTAAAGAAGTCCTAAGTTCACATTGCACTGACAAATCGCTTGAGTATTATCTGAGGGTTGTGTCGAAAGTCTCCGAAACTGGCGTGTTAGTATGGAAAGAGTAATGGATATAATGGAGAAAGATAGGAATATACAAACATCATGGTAGGTCACTTGACTTTTTCTTCCTACATTGAAAGGGACTTGGCGTTAAGTTATGTATGTACTTCAGTGTATTTTCCTACTTGACCGATTGTAATGAAACATGGTTTAGGTCTTAATTGGAAAACAATTATAATCACAAAATTTCAATGTCTCTGACAAAACTTATCCGTAGTTAAAACCACCGCGATCAAATTAGTTTTCAAACAAAATATCGCATCGTAATCGGTCACCATCCGTTTAGGACTTATAATGCCACAGGCAAACACACACACGTCGAATTTATAATAACTCTTCGTTGGGGGTTGAAACCCGCTCAAAATTTTTATTTACATTTAATGGTAAAATATCGTTGAGGACATTTCAGGTTTCACAGATTTTTAAAGAAAGAAAATCTCTTTTATATCATGAAAAATGGTAAAGAATCTTATTTCAGAAATAATATATTTTTTGACTCTCGACACAATACTTAATATGATGCTATCACATGCTAAAAAATGCTTTTTTTGTATTAGGTTTTCTTATGATATTGGAAGACAAACAACCAGCAATAGGTAATGCGGTGGTACCAATACGGGCGAGTCGCTGCAAAACTCTACCACCTAGTAGGATGTCACAGTGTTAGTGACGTTAAGCCTACATACATTCATACATACATGTAGTTAGGTACATTTAAAATTACAGGATATTCTCTGCCTACCCTCTTAGGGGCTTGGGATGAAGATATGTATGTATATGTGTTTAACAATAGAACACAGTCGCGAGCACAAAAAATTTTCTTGCGGCTATAAAATAATTGTCGTGTTCCGCTTTAGCTGTTAGAACAGTCAGCAAAATCACTTAAGTAGATACATACATATCTTTACGCCAAGTCAGTTACAGAGTAGGTAGGCAGAGAGTGTCACGATCCTTGCAGACCTGACTCGGTTGTCCACATTAATTTCTTATGTAATAAGAAAGTCTGTCAACTTGTTTTCCTTAACTCATAAATTATATCAAAAGTTACTATAGGGGTGAACATGAGACCCATAAAATATCAATTCACTAAATTGTGGTAACCTGAATTACTAGATTATTTCACCAGCTAGCGATGGGGTTGTCACATCCCGACACTAAATTATAAGGACACTGGACAGAGTCGGGGAATTTCTTAGTTATAATTATATGCATTAACATTAGACAATGATATCAAAAGCACTATCAGTAAATTTCAGTGGGAACGCGGTTTCTATAGACCGCAACTTCCATGTTTGCACACGGTGTTCCAGGATCCGTGTGTAATTCGATATAAATACTCAAATTTTGTATACTCAAACTACAGTCAACCGTGATTATCACGGTTAACCGGAGGCCACTGGAAAAGTATCAAGACTTTCCCGTCCATCCAAAAACAAGTATCAAGATTTTTCCCGTTCATCAAAAAATAAAGGTGAGATTTATTTATTTATTATTTAAAATTGTATGTTTATAACCAATTGCAAAAATGTTATGGTTGCGTTTTTGAAAAGTTTATATTTGCCCCTTGTCAGCTTTAAATAGTAGATAGGGTTTAAATGTTGGGTTTTGTAAAAATAATTGTTTGTTTTTCTATTAAAATACCTTTGGTATTTCCTAATTTGCTTATTTGCCTATTACCTTAAAAGTCAAATAAGCAAACGTAAACGCTCTAAACGTAGATAGCACAATCCTATTTTTAACCAAGTTCAAAAAAACGAGGAGGTTCTCAATTCGGCCGGTATATTTTTTTACTTTTCTCACTTTCACTATTTATTTATTGAAGTCTACGATTAATAATGATGAGATGTAGGTTTAATTTTCACCCGTTTTGCCCTCTTTTAACTGTACACAGCATGAAATCTTGGTAATTTCTGTTATATAAATGTGTATATTGTAGACATCTTCTGTGTATAATAACGAGCATGAGCAAATTTATTTTTCGACTTGAACAAGGCCGCTTTTAGGAGGCTCTTTTGAGGGCTAAATCCTCAAACTAAATATGAATACCTAGCTACGTTCGAGGTCAGGTTAGTCACGCCAGTTATAACTTTATAACAGAATATAATGATCTTTGTTTTTATTATATTATATTTATTACATTATATTTGTTAGATTGGTCTCTGTCCCGAATACTACAGTTCATTAAAGACCTTGCTTGAAATAAATTTAAGAATGTATTGATTCTAAATTCTAAAAAAAAAGTTAACATTGCAGAATATCTAGATGATAACAATGATTGAATTTGATTGCTCTACAAATCAATTTCTTAGAAAAAATATAATTGTATTAAAAATAGGAAAAAAGACATGGCCGCTGAGTTTTTTTTTGTCGATCTTCTCAGTGAGAGGCCGCATTCTGATAACTGTAGATTTTAGAATTACTTAGGCGCGTCACGTGTACCCATTGTGTGGTATATATGAAATAAACGATTTTTAATTTTAATAGCAATTCAGTAATTTGGAATTAATTTGGTTTTAATTTGGGAATTGAGTTATTAAAAAATCTTATGCTATGGGTTGGCCCTAGCGTAGGTACGCCTTCAAGACAGTAGAGAGTGTAGAGACATATCAATATTAACAAAAATAATAGCTTAAATTTATTTTCTAATGCGACTATTGTTATTCTGATATTTTAGAAATTCCGCATGCCTACTTACATCATCAAACATATTATTTTTCAATATTACTTACTTTTTCTTCGTAACTATTTTTTGTGATGTTGTTTTGCCCAATTAGTATTTACCGTCTTCCTAAAAAAACTTATTTTTTAATAAACACGGTCTGAAATTGGACTGTTGTGAAAACGTCACTTTTAGACAGTGTTTAATTAAACCGGTTTTAATGTAAGGTGGCTAATGTATATGTCTAAATGGGACTGTAAATTGTAATGTTTCCTGTTTGTTTTCAGTACCTATTACAAAATGTCTGACGCTAAAAAGGATATGCTTCTGTTCTTCTACCGGCCAACTGAGCCATGTTTCATGCAGAAGGGGGAAGAGAAAGCAGTCTTCCAACTGCCTGACAACTTCTACGTAAGCATACCTATCATTAAAATCACAATTAGAAATAGTAGGTATGGATATGATTACGAGTAATACCTTCTCTCACATGATATGTAAGTGTTTTGTAATAGTTTTTTTTACTGCTGAAGGCATGTAAGGGCGTTATTTTTAGGCTAGATATTAGCATGATACATCCTAATGGCAGTAAACTATGACAAAGCTGCCACTACCACAGGGAAATGACCCCATTGCCTGCTGCAATGCAAAAGTAATATAGAAATTTAGATTTCTGGAAAATAATCTGGAAATTTATATTCCTGGATTATTTTACCAAGGATTAGCAGTCAATTTAAAATAGGCAGCACAACGACTAGTCCGGATTATTGTCCTACTATGACTTTTCTGCCCTTTTACCGTCAGTGATCACCATCTTGTGAAATGTGAAAGTTCGTATGTTTGTTTGTTACTCCTTTACGCAAAAACTACTGAACCGATTTTTATTAAATTCGTTACACATATGGTTTTTTTATGATATTGGAAGTCAAACAAGCAGCCTGATTTCCTGATGGTAAAAAATTCTCGCCGCCTAGAGACACCAAAGGTGGTAATGGTGCGTTGTCAACCTGAGGCCGGGATATTAGGCGTCGAGCAAAAGTTAGTTCACCGGATACATTACCCTCCAAACCGGAACACGTCATGATGTTATGGCGGTAGGTATAGGTAATTACTACGCGGGCAACGTCGCGGGCAATAGCTAGTTTAAAATAAGCTAGTAAAAAGTTAAATAACCGAGTACTGATATGGATAATATATTTAAATTATTTACTATTATGGTGAATGAATGTTTGCATTAAAACTGTATTAAAGTTAGCCATAACTGGTGTCCTAAGATACTTTTCTGCAAGGTAAACAGGTAGTAAATGTGTTATTCTGTGGTAGCCCGACAAGTACAAGAGCTCGAGCAGCACGCTGGCGGACCGGTTCGGTTCGGACTCCCAGCGCACGATACCTATCCGCAACATCGCGCTGCCCAACCTCTCGCTGCCCATGGAGCTGCCCTACAACGATCAATTCTCGCTGTTCGTGCCCAAGCACAGGAAGATGGCTGGCAAACTCATTGACATCTTTATGGGTAAGCTTATCACATTTATTTGGACAACATACTTACTAAAATAAAAGGTTTATCTTTACTTTCTCACAAATCTTTCTCACAAGTTAAAAGTATTTGAATTACCCAAATAATGATACAATGATAGCACAGCAAGTTCAGACTCTAGAATTACTCCTACTCTTCCAGGATCTTTGTCAAGATTAGTCCTACCTGTCAACCCTGTCTTACATAGACAGGGTTGACAGGTAGGCGTCTACCTTCCTGAATTTAAGCTTGCATGAGGCTAACATAGGACAAATGAAAATAATTGGTCACCAACAAAACCACTAGTGGTCGATTGTAATGTAGCAATTTGCCAGGGTAGGGTTCCACCATCTTAGCTATTTTTACCACCATAATGCTTCTGTCATATTCCGGTCCGAAGGATAGAGGATAGGTAGACATGCACAATAGGTCTAACATCCCGGTTAATGAACTACGACGCACCTATAACATCAACGGTGTCTACAAACCACGATTGTCTCTTAGTATCACGAGAGCCGTGTGTCTGTTCGTTGTCTTCTATACATAGTCTATCTATACATAGTATAAAGCAAAGTCGCTTTCTGCGTCTGTCTGTATGTATGTATGCTTATATCTTTAAAACTACGCAACGGATTTTGATGCGGTTTTTTTAAATAGGTAGAGTGATTCAAGAGGAAGGTTTTTAAGTATAATAACATGCTTCATATATTAGAGAACCACTGATAATTTCAACATTTCTAATGCGAAGTCGTAAATTAACATATTTTTTTGCGCTTGCATTGCAAACGCTGGCTGAACTCTACGAGATAGATCAAAATAATGTATTAAGTATTGTTTACCTTAAAAAAGTCTACAAAAAAGTTCG
>NJDD01004932.1:0-33062 GCA_002245505.1 Calephelis nemesis | reverse complement strand
TGTGTTTATCTGTGGTCTAGCGGTCCGGGTGTTGAACTTGACTGCATGAGGCCCCGGGTTCGAATCCCGGGTCGGCCAAGAAAAAGAAAATTGGATTTTACTAATTTTCTAATTACAAAATGTTGGTCGGGATTGGAATGTGCCCGGTTGGCGATAGGCTTGCCACCTATCAACATTGTGGGACCTAGTGTCTTCGGCTAGTCGTAGGTGTCTTGGTTGTGCCTCTGCCTACCTCTTCGGGGATATGGGCGTGAAGATACTTTTTTTTTATAAATGTGTTTCTTTATTTATTTCAATGCATTATTCATGCAAATGAATGTAACGATACAGAAAAATGGTTTTAGTACCAAAAAAATAACACGTGAATGGGCATAAGATACTTTTTATTCTAGTAAGCGGGCAGGTGCTGAAGTAACTTTAAAAGTGCTGAGGGAAATTACTAGTGTGTTTATGTGTCTTGTGTCTTCTAGGTATGCGCGACGTGGAAGATCTGAAGTCTATCTGCTCGTATTGCCAGATGAGAATCAATCCCTACATGTTCAACTACTGCCTCTCCGTCGCCCTTCTGCACAGGTTAGTGGATTTTTTATATTTAACTGGAAGTTCGTAGGGAGATTTTGACCCCTGAGGACTTCGTCTGGAACTCAGGGCGCGATGAATAGCTCTCCCCCTAAAATTTCCACACGATTGCTAATTTTCAGTATTACTTTGTTTAAATTTTTAGCTGCTTTATTAGGTATAAAGTAGATTACAACCCATAGTAATTATTATAATAAACAAGATAGAAACTAATTAGTATGTAGTTAATTTCACTAAAGTTCTATAAGAGTTTAAACTCTCTGCTTATTTCGTGCGAATTGCGTGAAAATATGTCTATGTTAGTAAATAAGAATTCAAAAACACGTAATATTAGTTTATAATTTTAATGTTCAAGGGACTTATGACCCTTGAATAGGTGGTAATAGAGTGCTAAATTGCAGCTTGTCCGCATTGGTACCACTGCTTGACCTATTTCTATCGCCATAGCGTCAGTTAACGGCATTTTCAATGTCCATATTAGTGGACGGAAATATAGGAAGTGTGGCCAGTAAACATGAACCCGTGGCCCAAGATCTCGGACTTAAGATGTGTATTTGTAGATGACGGGTGCTTATTACCATAAGAAAAGCCGCCTGCTTTTTCATGTTTTATTTATCTTGCAACTTAAAAAAGCACTTTGAGATTGGGTTAAGTTAGGTTTGCCGAAACTGTGTTTTGTTTCAGGGAGGACACGAGAGGAGTAGACATCCCGACGTTCGCCGAGACTTTCCCCGACAAGTTCATGGACCCCAAGGTGTTCCGCAAAGCGCGGGAGGTCAGCACCGTCGTGCCAGCCGGGAACAGGGTATGTTGTTTTAAAAACATAAGGTACACAGAGGCTTCCGAATTTACAATTGTTATTTTCAATTTACAAATGTTGTACTCTATCTTTAGCTGCCGATCATAATTCCCCAAAACTACACGGCGGCGGATTCGGAGCCGGAGCAACGAGTGGCATACTTCCGTGAGGACATCGGCATCAACCTGCACCACTGGCACTGGCATCTCGTGTACCCCTTCGACGCAGCCGACCGCGCCATCGTCAACAAGGACCGCCGCGGGGAACTCTTCTACTACATGCACAACCAAATTATTAACAGGTAACGTATTATTATATCTGCCATACAAAATATTAGGCAGTATACTACTAAGTGCCTATTCAAAATTTTCAATATCCGGCTCGAAGGACCAATGTACACGAATCAAGAAGTGAGCATAGTTTTGTCCGTAATGGAAACTTTTAATAAAATTATATGACGAGACTTGTCGGAATTGTCACAGTCACTTCATCTGCCAGGTCAACATCAGTCAATATAAAACGTCTGTATATTTCAGATACACCGCAGAAAGGTTCTGCAACGGTTTGGGTCGTCCGAATCGCCTCCAAAACTTCAGGGAGCCCATCGAAGAAGGCTATTTCCCTAAGTTGGACTCTCAAGTCGCCAGTCGGGCTTGGCCTCCTAGGTAAGCTCACCAGATCCTTTTGTTGGTTCCAAGCTCGTATGATGTACATAACTTCATGGCAGCTCATTGATTCTTTCAATTACATAACATGTGGAACAAAGTGACATCTTCAAACATCTGAAAATTAGAAGTATTGCGATTTAGTTGAGTTTACCTATATTAATTATCATTTTTTAACATTTTTAAATTAATTTTTGAAGTTATACTTCTTTTGGCGCGTTAGGAAAAAATGATGAGGGTAAATTTTTACGATGCGTGCGCACACCGTCACGAAAAACCGACATGATGAAGTTAGCTATAGATAACATTTTAGTTTTTCAAAAAAAGGTACCAACAAAGTAAAAGTAAGGACATCTACGTATGTTTGCGTGAGAACTGACAACTGTATTCACAATATTTCTTTATTTCTATGGTTAGTGTCATTTTGTCTACAAATGTACATATAATAAGGCAAAAGATAAAATTTTTAAAAAGATTTTTATCTTATTACGCCGAAGAAGTATGACTTCTAACGCTTGTACATATGTACACACACATTTTTTTTGTTACTTATTGAATTTGATAAAACGTAATTTTATGAAACAAAGAGCTGAAATGTCTCTTTATCAGATACAAATATAACGGACATTCAAACATTGATATAAATAATATACTAATTATTTTTGATACATGGAATACTAATAATTGATATTTGCATACTGTGTTGTGGTATAATATGTTTAAACTTCTACCTTTTTATCTTAGAATTTAGTATTACACTCATTCCACAAATAAGTCATAATTTATTTTTAGACTTGTAGTTTTTGTTTTACATTTTTGGTCACTGGTATTTAACTTATTATTTGCAATAAATACATTATATTGTAATAAGCGAAACAATTTGGCGGAATCAGTAAATATAAAAAACTAGCTGCGCCCCGCGGTTTCATCCGCGTAAGTCCCAATCCCGCGGGAACTCCGGGATAAAAAGTAGCCTATATGTCATTCTGGGTCTTCAGCTACCTACATACCAAATTTCATCGTAATCGGCTTTGTAGTTATTGCGTGAAAGAGTAACAAACATCCATACATCCATACATACAAACTTTCGCATTTATAATATTAATAGGATAATACATTACAATAACTCTTTATTGTGTACCAAACACAGAGAAATTACAAATACATCAAAATAACTTAAAATCAGAAGATACACAAAGGCTTCCTTATCGCCAAGTCAGTGATCTCTTCCAGGCAACCCTAAAGTATAGAAAATATTTAGCGACATACTGTAAAATAGTGCTCTTAAAAAGGCAAGTACATTCTTTATGTGTAATTTTTATAAGCTTCTGAGAACTATTCGTGTTTTGCAACAGGTTTGCCGGTTCGGTCCTCCGGGATGTCGACCGTCCAGTGGATCAGATTAGATCTGAAGTATCTGAGCTGGAGACTTGGAGGGACCGCTTCTTGGAAGCTATCAATAACATGGCTATTATGTTGGTAAGTTAAAATAATACTCAGTGCTTCTAAGTCAAAAGCAAGATCTCGACAAAAAATGCTCGGTAAATAAACTTTTTGTATACAAGAGGAGGCAAACGAGCAAGTGGGCCACCTGATGGAAAGTGATCACCGTCGCCCAAGGACATCCGCAACACCAGGAGTATCACAGATGCGTTGCCGACCTTCAAGGAAGGTACGCTCTTTTCTTGAAGGTCCCTAAGTCATAATTGTTTGGGAATACCTGTAACTGATTCAACAAAGGTGTTTTGCGAGGTAAAAAATGTCTGCGTAATCGTACAGTTGTAGATTTGAAAGAGAATTAAAATGTTCAATCTATAATACTTTTATTTCTTGTTTGGTCTTTTGTATTCGAGTTTATTTTGTCTTAAATAAAAATTTATTCGTGGTATTTTTGTTTATACTAAATGTGATTTTTCCAGCCGAATGGTCGCACTATGGCGCTGGACGAGGAGACCGGTATCGATGTATTGGGCAACCTGATGGAGTCGTCCATCATCAGTCGCAACCGCGGCTACTACGGTGATCTTCACAACTTGGGTCATGTCTTCATTTCCTACTCCCATGACCCTGATCACAGAAACTTGGTAAGTTATTTGTTTACTTGCTCTTCTCCGTGATTTCACGAGGAAATATATCCCACACGCACTATCAAATTATCTGGAATTAAAACAATAATCTTTACACAAATACACTAATGAATCTAACCCCAAAGTAAGCAAGTTATATGCTTGTGTTATGGGTGTTTATATTATCTATTAGTATAAGAAATACTTAAATAGATACCAGAATAAAATTAGTAAACACCCAGACCCGGAAATGCAGACATCTAAATGTTCATCACACAAATGCCTGCCCCTTAATTTTTTTTACTTAAAAATTATGTAACAACAATGATCAAATGCTCATAAATATGTATTTTTTTTGGTATAAGATTGCTAAATACTCTCATAATAGGAAGAGACAACAGTGACTTATATACACATCTATTTCATATACATTTATGTTGTACTCTGTCGCTACTAGATGACAAGTAAATTATAACTATTTAAAATATTTTTAAAACCCTTTTTAAAAAAAAAAATCTGTAAATATTAACGATAAAGCGCAAGTAATAAATGTGTTAATTGTTAATCAAAGACTTTTCCCTCGTTTTAGGAACAATTTGGAGTTATGGGTGATTCAGCAACAGCAATGCGTGATCCAGTGTTCTACCGTTGGCACGCTTATATTGACGACATTTTTGCACTGTACAAGAGCAAACTCCCGCCATACACCAGCGATAAGGTATGTTCACATTTATTTTTACCTTTTCCTGCCGTCATAACGTCATGACGCATTCCAGTTTGTAGGGTAAAGTAGCCGGTAAACTTACTTTGGCTCAAGGCTTAATATCCCGGCCTCAAATTGGCAACACACCATTTTCACCTTTGGTAGACATCATCAGGAAATCCGTCAGCTTGTTTGCCTTCCAATATCATAAAAAAACACGTAATAGTGTGTATGCGCCTTAATCTAATGTTAGAGTGGATAGTCTCTCGAAATACGTGCTTCTTGCAGGTGTATAGCAGTAGACTTAAATAAGTCTTTTGACGTTCTATGTATACTATGTTATCGCCGCAACAAAATTTCTTTAATATTATGATTATTAAATATTTTAGGTTTGCGGGCATCGCATTTTCAACACAATAAAACTAAATTTACTGATCAAAAAAATTGAAATAAATATAAATGCGAAAATCTGTCGGTCTGTTAGGTTTTCATGGCTAAGTCGCTGGACCGATTTTGATGAGATTTGATATGTTTGAGTTCTTCGAATTCACGCAGTAGACGCAAGTTTGTATGAATATTATTTTGAAATTTACCAAAGCTGTTTTGGAAATAATTATCTTACTTTGACTAAGACGCCGGCAAACAGTTAGTAATTAAAAATTAACGAAATCGGTAGGCTTACTTATCAAAATAGTGAAAGTGATTTCCAAAAATCATAAGAACACAATTTAACAGCTACTATGTAAGTGAATGTGAAAACTGCCGTATTCTTCCCTTCTATGATCTTCTTTTTTTTGTTAATAGAAAAACTAGTCAAATAAAAGTAAAGAGAGGATTGTAATAGGCTTCTTCTCCTTAATAAGGTTTAAACGATGTACCTAACCCTCACTTAACGCTTTCGAATGATGAATAGCAGACGCAGTTATAAATTTCTTTATGAAGAGTAACATTTTTTAAAAAAAACGGTGCTCAAACTGTTAAATATGCAAAGTTCAAACAACTGTTTTTATTTTTCGAAATTTCTTTGTTATTTTTTTAAATTCATCAAGTTTTTACCAAGTTTAAAACTTCTAAAAAAGGACAAAATAACCAAGGGGAGTAGATATTGTTTTAAGACGTTTGTATTGGAGAGACTGAAATAGTAAGGTGTGTGTGTGTGCAGCTGGACTTCCCCGGCATCCGCGTGTCGTCGATCGGCACGCAGGGCCCGCGCGGGGCCAACCTGCTGAGCACGCAGTGGGAGCAGAGCACGGTGGACCTCGGCCGCGGGCTCGACTTCACGCCGCGCGGGAGCGTGCTCGCGCGCTTCACGCATCTCACGCACGACGACTTCGAATACGTGTCAGTATATTACAATACATCTATCGAAACCTGACGGGCAACGAGCCGCCAATATTCCTCCTAATCCACCCAGTAACCAGAACGCAGCACCAAGTCGAGGTTGTCTCCCGGGAGCCTTGGTGCTGGCGTTGTAGGGAACAGCCCCATGCATTTAAATAATGATGTCTCGGGCTGAGCACTCTGCTCGGCCCACAAAGCTCGGTGAAGTTGCATAAAATCGCGAGATTAGCAACAATTTAGTCATTCAAAAAAAAATCGAAACCTGACAAGCACAAAAATCCTGATTGTTAAAGACAAACGCGGTGTATCAAATACTATTGTTATATGTCTTGTCACTAGGGTATCTAAAACCGACACTTCCGGACACTGTCATTATGGTGGTGGGTGGTAGATTCCAACTCGGCCAAGTTGCTGCAAAGCTGTCTACTAATTTTCTTTTCATCATGCATTTATCAACTCCGATTAAATGCTATACACGATTTAAATAATTATTTGCCATTATTAGACATACAGAAAATGAAATGGGCTGACTCTAACTTACAATATATTTATTGCATAAGCGCAGTCTTAAGACAGAAGAACTCAACATTAACTAATGCAAGCATTACTAAGTTAAACCCGATCTCATTAAACATTTAACTGTATAAGGATACTGTTTATACGATTAAACCATAAATACACATAACTGATGCTCACTATTGAAGTATAGTGTGTTGGTAGGTAAAGTAGCAAATTAATTTCCAGGACCATACAGCTTGGTTAACTAGAGCTGGCACATTCACAGTACTCATACTTATGCAATTTCACTATAAAGGATGTTCTAAATAAAAGATTTTGATTCAAATTGCGACTCGACAAGGCCCGTATTCAGAAACTGATCTTAGTTAGGCCACGCTGTATATAAAAACCGTAGCAAAAGCAAAACAATAACTGTTCCTTTCACACTCATAAGCTTTACCGCGCAAGAAAGAGACGGGTAGATTTTTCATGATGCGATTTGATGCGACGTCACGCCGCAGGGTTATTCATAGCTACACAAGTACATCTTGTAAATGTGTTGTACGTGCCAGCTTTTGATAACCGACCTATATCATAATATGTGCACCAGTTACAAGTTGTCTATAAGCGACGGTTGTATTTTACCATCATGAGACTCATCTGCTTATTTGCTGTCTTATAACATTTAAAAACAACTATTCCATCACAGCCTTGGTCTCCCCGGGTACCTACATCCATCCACATTCGCATTGTATATCTGCTTTGTCAATCTTTCATCTGTCATTCTTTCCACATGCCCGAACCAGCGGAGCATGCCCTTTCGCATTTTAACACCAACACTTTCTTTCAATCCCACTCTTTCTCGGATCTCACTGTTACGAATGCGGTCAGCGAGCGTTACACGATCAGATCAATCGAATATTATCCGAGGGTGGTGTCAAGAGTCTCCGAAACCGGCGTGTTTGTATAAAAAGGGTAATGAATGTGAAGGAAGCAAGACAGGTTTGTCAGGATCGTGAGGTCTGGCACTCGATACTCTCTGCCTACCCCGTAAGGGACTTGGCGTGAAGATATGTATGTATGTATGTATGTATGTATTCCATCACAAACCAATGCAACAAAACCTTGTGCTATGACCGATCCACATCTTTAATGGCTAACGATAACAGAAATACGAGTATGTGATTGTCCGAAAAGCACGCAATGACAGTTGTTAAAATATTTGTATCGGTATAGCTCACTAGTTCACTTTCACATTATTCCAGGGACGTGTAATACAAATGGACTGTGCCTCCACAATATTCTTACAAATGACATTAAAATCGTACATTGTATAAAGCATATATTTCGCTGACATTAATAAGTAAAAAAATGTGCTATTTTAAATGCATATACATACAGAAGCGTGTCTCCCTGCGTTTATACACACAATTGCCGTTATAAAATAAATGCCAGTATAATTATGTTTACTAGTGGTCCAACATTGGTGAAATTCGCCCATTTTAATATCCAAATTTTAATATCTTGTTTATCAACAAAAGAAAATGACATTTCTTAAGACCAACTAAATACTTTGTTTCCTGAATAGTTAGTGCGCCATCTATGATCTTTTATCGACAACATCAATATATTTGTTTGTGTGTGTCAAATGCATGGTAGTGTGGGTAATGTTTTATTTATAGATTTGATGAACTTTATAAGCATTGTTATTGAAAGATGTTAGCGTTTTGCACTTCCTATACATAAACAATAATTGTGCCAAATTTTATGCTCCTGCGTCCGCGCAATTTTCGTAAAAATGGTGTAAAGTTTTGGCATCATGTATTAATATATAGATTTAAATAAATGTTAAAAATAATTAGTAAGTACTGTGAAGGAGAGTAAAGAAAAATGAAAGATGACATAGAAATCAAAATGGAATAATTCTCCATTTGTGTCCTTCTGCCATCACGTTCTTATTTTATAGTACCTTCTCGGTCCAGTTTATATTACAGGTCCATGATTTTTAGGTTTATATTCAAGATTAACAGATTCAAATAGCTTTAGCTTCAAAAACCCTTTTTTGCCTATATACTTTGAGTAATAATATATACTAATAATCCTTAGTTCTATCATCTTTTAATACTTAAACCAAATATTATCTGTGGTGTAACGCTCGTTGACCGCATTCGTAACAATGAGATCCGAGAAAGAGTGGGATTGAAAGAAAGTGTTGGTGTTAAAATGCAAAAGGGCATGCTCCGATGGTTTGGTCATGTGGAAAGAATGACAGATGAAAGATTGACAAAGCAGATATACAATGCGAATGTGGATGGATGTAGGTACCCGGGGAGACCAAGGCTGACATTTCACGATCAGATCAATCGGATATTATCCAAGAGTCTCCGAAATCGGCGTCTTTGTATGAAAAGGGTAATGAATGTGAAGGAAGCAAGACAGGTTTGCCAGGATCGTGAGGTCTGGCACTCGATACTCTCTGCCTACCCCGTAAGGGACTTGGCGTGAAGATATGTATGTATGTAAACCAAATATGAATGCGATTATTGGTATAACAGTATCGAGGTGAACAATACTACTGGTCAGGGAGTGATGGGCACTGTCCGTATCTTCATGGCTCCAGTCCAAGACCAGAATGGCCGCCAGCTGTCGTTTGAAGACCAACGCCGACTAATGATTGAATTGGACAAATTCACTCAACCATGTAAGTTCCTCTTATATTCTTTTTTACAGTAATTAATACCTTCTCCGGTTACAAAATTAAGTGTAAATGATGTTAAATAAATTAAAGATGCAGGTAATTTTAATCATAATAAACAATACGAAAATTACAAAAATGAATTTTAAAACTTACATTAATGCTAACTAAGTTTTAAAGACATTTAATTTAACATTTATTGTTAACTTATTATAAAGTTATTTTATTAGCAGAAACCTTTTAAGCATTTAAAACTTAGAACAATGGAATATTTAATTTAATATCTTATATATAAAATGTATCCCTATTTCCTGTCGACATTGTATCACACATGAACGTATGAAATCATTTTGATTTATTTTTTGTTGTGTTAATTATTATTTTAGAAAAAAGGTTTTTTTGTGAAAGACAAAAAAATGACAGTTTATTTTAATTAAATATTCATAGTTATGATAGGATAACGTCTGCCGGTTCAGTTAGTGCGCTATAAAGTCTGAGGTGATACAATATTTTGCAATGGGCAAAAAATAAGTCAACATTTACAAGTGTTACATATAATTATTCATTTTTTCTGTAACACAGACTTACTCGTTAAATCGATAAAGATAGAAAAGTCGAATACTATTAAATTAAAGATGGATAGACTTATTTGCATAACATTTCTATGTATTATGGACGTCATATCACAAAATAATTTGATTTCTTTGAATCCGTCCGTTGGTAATTGATCTTATCCAGTTTATCCGTGTTTGAATATAAAATTGTCCGTCCCAGTGAACGCGGGTAACAACATTATCCGGCGCAAGAGCCTGGACTCGTCGGTGACGATCCCGTACGAGCGCACGTTCCGCGCACAGTCCGCTCGGCCGGGCGACCCGGGCTCGGCGGAGGCGGCGGAGTTCGACTTCTGCGGGTGCGGGTGGCCGCACCACCTGCTGGTGCCCAAGGGCCACGCGCAGGGCTTCCCCGTGCTGCTCTACTGCATGGTCTCCGACTGGAACGACGACGGGGTCAGTCCACCCACTCTTTTCTTTGGATATGGATATTTTAGCTCTTGCATATACTGAACGAGGAACTCTTTGATTCAAGTTTTTTCCATCTCCAATTGGAATGGCGACCGGGTACGTATGTCTAGCTGTCCAATAGGTTGGTATTCGGCTTCGGCACAGTTGGATCTCTGTAAATGTGCGGAGAGCCCACCAAACGATATTGAACGGTAGTTTGTACTGCTACAAAACTGAGCCCCAAGTTTGACTTCTGTTGGTGTTTGTGGCCTATCGATTGCATACCTATACATTTGAAACTCAAAGGGTAGCCTGTTAAAACTGGACTTGGAGTGAATACAGGTAAATTAAAATCTGAATTGGTGGTCTCGAATGTGCAAAAGTAGCAGTAGTAAGACAAACCTCTTAAAGCATGATGCATCCACTGCTGGTAGTGTATAAGTACAATGTGATGTACTTGTGAATAAAAGGTGTTGTGGGAATCTAGAATAACAACAATCGTGATATTATCGTTTAATTAACTGTTATTGTGACGTCACAGTTTTAATTCCAAGTGCAAACATTGGTTAAATAGTCTACCATGACGTCATGAAACAGAGATAACGATACAACGGTTGTTGTCATTCTAGGTTCCCAACTCGCCATCCTTACAACCGGATAATCGGAGCCCAGCTGAAGCTGCAGAATTTGACTCCTGTGGTTGTGGGTGACCGGTCCACATGGTGGTACCAAAGGGAAATCAAGAGGGGTATCCTCTGGTGCTCAGTTGCACCTCTAACCGAAATTATGATGAAGTGAGTACTACCTGATGTTTATTTGTTAAAAATAAATACTCGTTTTCTTAAGGTCGACACTATGGATTATGTATTTCAATAATTTATTAATTGTCCACTGGTTAGGTCATGTGGAAAGAATGACAGATGAAAGATTGACGAAGCAGATATACAATGAAAATGTGGATGGATGTAGGTACCCGGGGAGACCAAGGTTGACACTCCACGATCAGATCGCTCGGATATATTTTGAGCGTATTGTCAAGAGTCTTCAAAAGGATCGTTAAAATTCTACGGACTGTATCAAATATTGTTGTCATATTTTTAAAGAAAGAAACACTTGTACTGTTTTACTTATCACTTATAATTTATTACTTTGTAATTAATAGCCTACCGGTTTCGCTTATACAGCATTTGACTCAACCGTTGACTCAAACTCAAGTTGAGTTTTAGCCCTGATGATGCTGTATAAGCGAAACCGGTAGGCTATTAATTACAAAGTAATAAATTATAAGTGATAAGTAAAACAGTACAAGTGTTTCTTTCTTTAAAAATATGAATATTTGGAAGTTTTACCAAGTGCCGACGATGGAAAATATCAAAAATATTGTTGTGTTATTCAGTAATTATAGGGTGGCATTACACATAACAATGATTTGCCTGGTTTGTATCTTTATGGCTAGACCTGCAATATCTGGAGCTTGCGACAATTCAAGTTGTCTTCGTGTTTATGTAGAGATCACCACGCAGTGAGCAGAAATCTCACTTTAAATATTTCATCCAATTATTACGCACTGCAAATACGCTCAAATTATATCAATTTGCTATTGGTTGTTGCGTATACGCCTTTTTCAAAATACTTCACATCGCAGGCTCATATTAAGTGCGAGAAAATTACAACCATGAACCCGATGCACCATTTTGCGTAACAAATATTTTCGATGCTTTATTAATGAGTGTTGGTCCGGGCTCCTTTGCAGAATAGACCATCTGCTTTTACTGCCAGGCAGCTCGTAAAAGGCGAGCATAGGCTTATCATCACTAACACCGTAACATCTGACTAGGTGGTAGAGTTTCGCAGCGACTCACCCGGATTGGT
Organism: Calephelis nemesis; assembly: GCA_002245505.1. Lineage (NCBI taxonomy): Eukaryota > Metazoa > Arthropoda > Insecta > Lepidoptera > Riodinidae > Calephelis > Calephelis nemesis. The sequence continues at coordinate 20,840 of NJDD01004932.1, read as the reverse complement.
ACCACCGTCTTACCTATTCCTGCCGCCATAACGTCATGACGTGTTCCGCTTTGGAGGGTAAAGTAGCCGGTAAACTTACTTTTGTTCGAGGCCTAACAGCCTGACCTCAGGTTGGCAACGCACCATTACCATCTTTGGTGTCTCTTGGCGGCGTGAATTTCTTACCATCAAGGAATCCGTCTGCTTGTTTGCCTTCCTATAAATAAAAAAAAAGTTGTAAATTACTCGGCGGCTGATCAGCTGAGTGCATTAACTGCATAGCGTGTTTAGTTTTCCGTTGGCTTTTAAAAGGTATACAACTATTTATTTATATGAAAAAGTGATGTAAAAGAAATATGTTTTAGTAACATGTAAGTTTAGTTGTTCATTTTTGAGATAATTAAATGTATGGTATTTGTGCACAGATAAATCAAGACCTGGTTGGTCGGTGTAACGACGCAGCATCGTACTGCGGTATCCGTGACAGAAAGTACCCGGACCGCCGCGCCATGGGCTATCCCTTCGACCGTCCCGCGCAGGCTGGCATTGAACGAATCTCAGACTTCCTCACACCCAACATGAACGTGCGCGATTGTACCATAGTCTTCTCCGACCAAACACGCGTGAGAGGACAGAACTAAATTTCACTGAGTGTCCATTTCATAATTAACAGATCCCAAAATATAATTCATCAAGTAACTTACTCCTTGGTTCATCTACAAATCACAAATAATGTAATAAAAATTTCATATTTAATCTGACAAAATAAATAGAACGTTGTATTGTATTCCAAACCTAAAGCGAAAAACAATCATTGACCCTAAGTATTACGTTAGTGCTAAACGGAACCAAAAGCGTAGTTTTACATACAAATATTACTAAAATGTTATAATTTACGTAGTAAACGCGGTTCGTGGTAAAGGCAGGGTGAGTGTCGTCACGCTGAGAATTCATCCAAAGATGTCAACCTTGTTTTTCTCACGTTATGAATTGTAATACAAGTCGTGGCCATTCATTTTTATTTATAACTAGCTGTCCCGGCCAACTTCGTTTCAGCCGTCCAGTTAGTATGAGGAAAAATAAAGTATTGTTTTTCCCATTTTCCCTGCAATTTTCCCGGATTTTCTCTTCATAAGAACCTTCTTCTGACAATAACTAATACAACAAAAAAAATTAGTCAAATCGATTCAGTCGTTCGGAAGTTATGCGCTTACCAACACATTTAGCAACTCATTTTTATATTATAGATTAGTTAGTTGACATTATAATAATGTTACAATTGTTATTCTTAGCTGGCATGTCGTGTCATAGTAATATTCTCTAATTTTATGTTTATAAGTTCAATAATTATTCATTTCATGATTAGTTTTGAGTGTGCTTTTTCGCTTGTATATATCAGATGATATGTATATAAACATTTTTTGCTGCAAATCAAACCTTAAATTAAAAAACATGCTTTTCATTTTGTTAAGCTATTCAAAAATGTTGATTAGACCTGTTTTACACTCAAGTGGCCGTTCTTCATTTCGCGTTTGGAACAGACTAGATCATTCAACGATACGCCTTAGTAGATGAACCTATTTAATTACATAAATATCATTAAATAACTATACTTTTAAATGAAAGCAATAATATGTTTCACAGACGTAGAGTAAATGCTGTTATGTTCACATAAAATACTAATTTGTTTGCATCTATAATAGTAACGACTTTTGGCTTTGAAAATGGAATTGAGTTTAGTTTTAATTTTGGATCACCTACAATAAGTTTAGCTCTATAAGTATTGTACATATAAATATCTATATCATAAGACTGAATAAATCAAGCCTTTTACAAAATTGGAGTTTTTCTTTTTTCGTCCACTAACTTCCAAATCTTTATAGCTTTGGAACTTTTTTTTTAAAAATTGGAAAAAAAAGGGGAAATAATAAATTCCCCTTTTAGTAATTTCAACTAACTCTAAATTACTTACATGGTTATTTATATAGGTAGTTATTTTTAAATTTTATTTTAATATACACTAAGCTGCCAAACAAAAAAATATATAATATACCTCTTAGACCAGTGGAACATATGAAGGATTAGATGTAATGCTCTGCGTCTTAAACTTACTACTAAAAAGCAATTTAATTAATTACCATTACGCTAAAAACTATCCAATGTACCTAAACATTAAAATACAAATAATAAATATTTAAGTACACTGTATTATATTATACTGTTCTATTATATAATTTTTTAAACAAACGTATAATATTGTAGATATTCGTGTTAACGAAAAGGTATTTATTACTTACTAACTGTACCCACGATTTAGCAGTTACGAGTATATAGGTACTAATTATTGTGGTACATTATTACCTCTTGTTAACGTAATACGTCTTTCCTTGATGAAAATGGTGGGTTGTTGTAAGTTTTAATGTGTGCGAATGTGTGTGTGTGTGTGTGTGTCTTGTGCGTGCGTGTGTGTATGTGTGATTGTGAGTCTAAAGCATTATTTATTTGTTTGACAGCTGTCGTAACCGAGATGGTTCCTAGCTGAATTATATGAAGTAGGATTTGTTTATTTTGTGATTGTAAGTGACTTTACGTGTGTGTCACTTGCTTATTGCTGGAATCTGTGGCTACTTTTACAAGTTAAACATCTGCCCTACCCTCTAGCATGGAACAAAATAACAACTCGCATTGACAAAAGCAGGATGGGTGGAAGGTGGACTAGTTGAAGTAGTGATATCAGTCCCAGTCCCGGCTTCACAGTACCTACCCTATCCTATTATCTGTTTTACCTTATTTCGATCAATCGATACATGAGGTGCATATTGTTGTTGCGAATGCCAATTCCAGTTTCGGGATACAGGATATTAATATTGAAATGAAGAAAATTATTTATTTGCGGAATATGTGTGTTAAAAGATGTTATAAGGATATTCAGGAATACAACATATTCTACCACATTGTGGTGTGCAAATATTTAGTTAAATTTTATGAAGTTACATATTTCAATAAAAATGTACATTTAAATCGCAGCACTTATTTAGTTACAGGGTTAAAATTATTAACATTTTAAAATTGTTTGTAAGTTATAATTCAATTATAATAAGAATAAAACTATTTGTTGAATGAATATTTAAACATTGGGTATATAACTAAATCATCAGTTTTTAAAAATATTTAATATTTGCACACCACAATGTGGTAGAATATGTTGGAAAGCTTAAATAATTTTGTAACAACTTCAACACACATATTCCGCAAATAAATATATTTTCTTTCTTTCTTTTTCTTTCTTTCTTACATTTTTAATAAATATTTTATTTATTTACGAACATAAGTTTCATAATTTATTAGACATTAATTTAAAGGTAGATTAATTTTTAGTCCTATCTACCGTACACTACCATATTGATTCTTATATGTGGGTTTGATAGTTTTTTTTATTCTCGAAGACCCATCACATAATTATTAAATGCCGTGAAACTTCAAAAACCCGCTCCAAGGATTTTCGCAGTACCTAGCAAGTCGCGATTTGATAATTATTTTTCGAAAGCTAATGATTTTGTGATGGTCGTCTGTTATCATCAGAAAAAACATGTGTTAACTATATACCTAATGCTTTAAAAATAATAAGTCTAAAATCTATTAGTTAATGCAAAACACCGATTTCATTTCCATTACTGTATCTTTTACATACACGAAAATCAGTACCTATTTTTCTCGATCTCTCTGAGATTCCATTCTCAGATTCAGACTTAGTAGCAATAGGATCACCTCGGAAGTACGCTACATAAAAAATATAGGGTTCCAAACAAAGACTTTTACGATCTAGTTTGGTTTTGATTGTGTAAGAATGGTAAGTATAAATTCAATTCCCGAAGGATATAACATAATAAAAGACTTAGATCCCACGTAATAGTTGATCAAGACGAAGTAAAGGCCAAAAATATGTGATTGAGGAGTATTGGAATAATTCCGAAAACGGGTACATTCCGATAATTAAAAATATCTGCCCTTTTTGTGATTTTTTTGCCTACCTCTTCGGGGATATGGGCGTGAAAATACTTAGGTACTTTTTTTATGTTATAGGAAGGCAAACAAGCCGACGGATTTCCTGGTGATAAGAAATCCACGCCGCCTAGAGACACCAAAGATGGTAATGGTGCGATGCCAACCTGAGGTCAGGATGTTAGGCCTCGAGCAAAAGTAAGTTTACCGGCTACCTTACTCTCCGAACCGGAACACGTCATGACGTTATGGCGGCAGGAATAGGTTAGGCGGTGGTAATCATATCCTGGCGAGTCGCTGTGAAACTTTACCACCTAGTAAGATGTCACGGTGTTAGTGATGATAAGCCTATGCTAGCCTTTTACGAGCTGCCTGGCAAGAAAGGCAGATGGTTCTGCAAAGGAGCCCGAACCAATACGGTGATTTTTTGATTTTGTGATTTTTCATAAATGGTAACATAATCCTAGACCCCATTTTAATGCTGAAAATATACTATTGGACGTGGCTGACAGTGAGACTTACAGGGTATCTAGATATCTATAAGAAAGTACCCTGAGCCTTGTAAACTATTGGATGTAAGTCGCATATTATATGACCTTGAGCACTCGGACGTCGGAAAGACATCTGGCGCGCTGGATGCTTTGATTGGTTTTGATTTTGGTTTTGATGTACAAATTTATCAGTCACGGCTGTAGGCCGTGTCTATCACAATATGTATATAAACTAAACAACTTATATATATACATAAAACTTTAATACCCAAACCAATAAGAAAGTACTTTTTGTATTGTGTGCCTAGTGTGAGTTTTTGAAGTGATTTACTTTACTACTATCGCGTTTACGTTTACCGACCTTGATGTAGGGAGTTATTGTCAGCGCCTCTAGCGTACAGTCGAAACAAAAAATTTATTCCATACATTTGGATCGTCCAAACGCAAACGCAGTAGTAAAGTAAATTCGAGCGAAACTCACACTCAGTGGGGTTACCATAAGCTCTTAAAACAGTACTAAGTATTTCAACAATACTAATTGTCAGTCGTGAAAGACAACCTTATGACGTATATCATAAAGTTGCTTATAAAGGCAGACATTTAGCAAGATGGAAATAATACTGCTTTAAGCGTTCGTGGTAGGGCCCCAGCACTTTGGTCTAATAACAATAATATAATATATTAAATGGCAATTTATATGGCAATAACTAATGTCAAATCTGACAACAAAATTTCAGATTTGACAATTTTGACAACCATCACAACAGTCAACAGACAGACGTTCAAAATAAATGCATAACCTCAAACAATATAAATTAATGTAAAGGGAAATTGACCTGTTTTTCTGTTTTTATTGTTTTTTTATTAATAATAACCCGGCATGAGTGTTCTCATAACAAGAGTAAGTTTAAATGCGCTTAGATGGACAAAATTTAAGAATCTTAATAGTAAAACATTTTCGGTGTTTGCACCTGTTAAGAATTCCTTATTTTCTACAATAAATAATTCTGCAGCTACTTGTAAAAATGTTTTGTCTAAGAACATTGTCAATGATGCAATTCAACCCACGATGCCCTTGGATAATAAAACTATACCGTTAAAAAAGAAAATTGTTCACAAGAAGGCTGTTCTTGAGAATTTGTCGAAGAAAGAAGGTCATTACTTGACCTTTGCCTACGCTACTGCACACGCGTACGACTTAACGGCTTTAAGAGAAGCTTTAGAGCAACAGAAGCTATATCAGCCTGGAAGGTGAGGTTGTTTTAATATAGTATAAGCATTTTAAAAGGAATGGATCGCCTGATTTACATCAGTCCTTGGTAACCGCTGGCCTAGGACACATGCAACATGAAAGTTAGTAAACAAAAAGTAGGTTTTGAAAATCTTGTACAAAGCTGCCTTAAAAAATAATTTAAGCAATGTTGATGCATGATGCAATATTAATGTAACACTTTATTTTTGTCATTGAATAAGATGATTATAGTCTTTCATAATAAATTTGTACACAAGAAGTAGTAATTCATAAATTTGGATATTACGTAGCTAATAATTAGGTGGTAGAGTTTTGCTGCAACTCACCCAAATTGGAACCACCGCCTTATCAATTCCTGCCGCCATAACGTCACTGCTTTGACGTCTTCCGGTTTGAAGGGTAAGGTAACCATTAAACTTATATTTGCTCGAGGTCTAACATCTCGGCCTTAAGTTGGCAAAGCACCATTACCACCTTTGGTGTCTCTAGGCGTCGTGAATTTCTTACCATCAGGAAATCCGTCTGCTTGTTTGCCTTCCAACATCATTAAAATATTGTGTGTTTTAATAGAATTGATAACAACTAAATCAAAAAGTTAACTGTCATTAAAATTGGTTAAGAAAGTATCTTCTCGCCTGTATCCCCGAAGATCTAGGCGAAAGCATGACAAGGGCACCTACGACTAAAACCAAAGAAAATAAGTCCCAAAATGTGATAGGTAACAAACCTAATGCGGACAAAGGGAATAAAATTGTTAATAAAATACTTGCATCAGTTTGTTATTTTTAAGTGTAAACAAATAAATAATATTATGGACAAAATTTTTTAAACTGATTCTAAAGTAATGTGTAGGATATTTACATCTAGAGTTTGAGAAGAGAATTGGAATGAAATATTTCCAGGTTGAAATCTGAAGATGTAGATGATGTAGTTGTGGCCAGTGCAGTATACAGTCTTGGTACAGAACCTAGAGAAATATTGTTCTTTCGAGAAGGAGCTGTTGTGTTTTGGAACTGCACAGAGGTTGAGGCCAATAATGTTTTGGAGTTTATTAAACCGTAAGTCATTTATATAGCCAAATATAATGATTATCATTACCATTTCAGTTATTAAAGTTAGCTATGGGATGTAGAGTGTTCAAATTTAAACATTTTCAATTTACATACAAATAACTATTTGATTAGCAAGTAGATTATTTGAACATTTGAAAAGTTTATAAAGTGGGAATAAATAAAAAACATACATTTTCTTCTTCTACTTGTACATTTATATTATTAAAATACAATTTGTTCTCCTTAAGAAGTTTTTAATATCTTTTTTGTTATCTATGTAACAGTCTTAATATGTGTTTGACCAATATTTTGTACAATGTGTAGTCCATTCCTAGTGCTTACTCCTACTGTATGATAAAATGTAAAAAAATAATGAAAATGAAATATTTGCTGTACATACAATATACATATATTATGTGAATATTACAGGTTTGAAATAGAAAGTTACCCAAAAAATGTAGTGAAGAAAGAAAGAGAGATGATGACATATTTTTACCAGTCAAATGCGTAAGTAAATTGTATTTAGTTATGTACCTTGTTGCTTCATTTAACTTTCCTCATATATCCCAAAGGTTTGAGAGTGACTTAGATCATTTGTTATTCCGAAACGTACACGGATTTCCGCGGGACAGCTACACACATGATATGTACAGCCTTGGAAAACAGTAAGTTATATTAGTTTGAAAATGTGTTGTAAGTATGTATTGACAAAAATATTTTCACCTTTAACAAAAAGCAAATTACTTGCTCAGTAAAGACTGTAACAACTATTTGAATTATAAAAATAACCAGCTGTATTGTCTTTTATTGAAACTACTGTAGCAATGTGGCAGACAGAACACATAGTTTTATTCTGCTGTGTGCACAAAGTACTCCAATTAATTTACACTACTTTAATCAAGCTGCTGTTGAGATTAATATTACATTAATGCCTAGTTCCTGTAATCAATGAAACATAATCGATAAATTTAACCACTAGTACTTTGTTCAAAAGTAACGGAGGGTTACTCATATTTTCAAAAAATTGGTCCAAGTTATCTAACCGAAAGCTAGCGACCGTAGTTAGATTTCTTACTATTCGGGACAAAACACATATGCACGTCGCGGCGCCGCGCCGCTAATTCGACGGTTTGCATTGCGGCGTTGCGACGTCATAGAGTGTCTCTACCATGGACCATGGTGAGAAACTTATTGCTTATTTGTTACTAAAAAGATATTACTCTGTTAAAAAAAAAAAAGTGCCGCGCCGCATCGCGATTTTGTGTATCAAAACGACTCGTTTCAAAAGTATAGGAACCGGGCGTTAGTGGTAAACTTTTACAATTGTTGTATAGGTGTTAATTAAATTCCCGTACTTTTGTTCTTCGTTTTTTATATTAATATGTAGAGTAATGGAATATTTTGCTGTAGGAAACGGTGTAATCTGGCGGAAGAATCTTTTGTGCTCGTACCGAATGGCGACAACTCATTGGAAAAATACACATTTAGGTATGTATGACTTTTCCAATTAATCTTATTTTGTGAAAATTTGTCTAGCTTATGTTTTTAGTATTCAGTGGTAATAATTTGAAAACCTGTTACTTGACGCTAGCTATATAAATAACTAGCAGCCCGGCACGTGCTTCACTACGTATATGACCGCATGAATGACATAACACAACAAAATAAAAAAACAACTGAAAAAAGTTTCAACATGACGGCACAGTCTGGAAAAAGTTTCGATTCGTATTAAAATTTGTCTGAAAAATACCCATTAACTAAATGGTCCGCTATTTATTGAATTAATTTGTTACAAAAAAAATGTGATAAATGAAGAACCGCTCGACCGATTTTATGCAAACTTTACATAAACCAACTACTAAATAGTCCGAACAAAGCCTAAACATTTAGTTTGGATAGGCGAGTCCGTTCTTGAGTTATAAAATTAAAACGAAAATTGGCATTGATTTATATGCAACAAATTTTCGCGGTTTTCTCTGACGAAGACAACGGATCAATAATACTAAAGTGACTGCACTTGCACTGCACTGCACAAAGCTGCAAAAACCGACTCAAACTATTTCATTAGCGACCACGACGCGATTTGATTATTCTTTTTTCAAAAAATAGCCAACGATGATAATCAATTTTAATATCTTGTTGATAAGAACACCATCTTCATTTTTCAAGACCAACTACTTTTTTTCCAAACTGTATGGTGCGCCATCTGTGATCTTTTATCGTTATCGTCAATATATTTGTTTGTGTGTGTCAAATGCATGTTAGTGTGGGTAATGTTTTATTTATTGATTAAATGTTCTTTATAAGCATTATCATTGAAAAATATTAGTGTTCTGCACTTCTCCTACACATAAACTATAAGTGTGGCAAATTTTATGCTCCTGCGTCCGCGCAATTTTCGTAAAAAGAGGTCCAAAGTTTTGGCATCACGTTAATACATAATTAATATATATGTTTGACCGTCAGCCACGCGATGGTCCAGTCGGCCCGGCTGGGCGCGTGGGAGGAGAGGCTGGAGTCGCTGGCAGCCGACATCCGCGGACACGCCGTGCTCATGGAGACCCAGGGCGCTGCCTATGTCGACAAGAAAGAGGTAATCTGGTGGCTGTCGTGTCTCTGCTGCTGTCTTGGGGCTGTCATATCCGGGGGCAATCATCGCTACGGGGTTATTGAGTTCATGGTCACTATGTCTTTTGGACTATTGTATCCTGAGAGTTTTTGTCATTAGGGCTATTGTATACGTAGGTCAAGTTTACCCTTGAAGATTTCAAGTCTTCAGAGCTGGTATGACCTTGCCATTATCTTGTTTGGTATCATTTGTATCTTATTTTCTTTTTTTAATTTGTTTGATGAAGTTGCTTAAGTTAGTTTTTCAAGAAAATATAATTAATTAATGCAAAATAATAAAGCCTTGTCCCTCGAGAATCAAAGAGTAGACTCTCGCTTTTTTTAAGTGCTATGACCAAACGTAGAATAAAATTAATGTAGAAAAAGTAATCAAATTTCTAAACTGGTGTTTGAGAATTTAACTATTAAATACATGCTTTGTGATATATTTTATTTTGTCATATGTATTTAAATATCTAGTGATTATTTGGCAGATAGTGAGAAAACTTGGGGAGTTGTTCTCTTTACGGCATCGGTTGAACGTAGAGTCTGATCTATTGGACACGCCGGACTTCTACTGGGAGGAAGAGCAGCTCGAGAAACTGTACTCCAACACCGTCGCCTACTTCACCATCCCCCGCCGGACCAGGGTGAGTTCCACACTGGAATACTAACTAACAATAGTATAATACAGTGTTTCCTAACCTGGGGGTAATTACCCCCGCAGGGGTAAAACGGCACTTCTAGGGGCGAATTTCTGAATGCCATACGAGACAAAACTCTCTCTACTCAGGTGGGAACTTTAGGTAGGGTTGTCACATGTGAAGAACGTGACAATTTATATTGTTTCCTGAGCTCTTCCTTTATTTGTGTTCTGGTCGCAGAGGTGGGCGGTGGGAATATTAGTTAGGCTAGTCACATTCTGTGTCATTTGGAGGATTATTAGCTACAAAAGTTACACTGCTTACGCGGAATTAGCAAAATAAAGGCTTATTTTACATCTGCCAATGAAATTTTTGTTCTAATTTGTGTGATTGAATTATTTTAAATTAGCTAGGGGTAAACTCAATTCCCATACATGTTTACAGGGGTAGTAACATTGAAAAGGTTAGGAACCACTGGTATAATACAATCTCACCTCGCCTTCTACTGTAAGAAGCCGCCACAATGACTTATGTTCCGGTTTGGAGAAGAAAGGTTTGGCTAGCTGGTCTACTTGCACAATAGACCTGATATCCCTGGCAGTTTACAGTGATGAACCTATAACATCTATATAGGTCGAGGTTATCTCTTACCATCAGGAGAGACGTACGTTTGTTCGCTGACCATTCACATAAAAAAATGTGTGCGTGTACTAGCGTACACTCGTAAGAAGTGAAGAAGTGAAACTTCTTTATGACGTTATTTTTCAAAAAATAATTTACTGTATGCAACTTTACAGAAATTGGTTAAATAATTTACTATATGCAACTTTACAGAAATTGGTTAAATAAAGTTTATTGCCAATCCCTACTCCGCTGGAGAAAGTATACTTCGAATCACGCGTGGTAGGGATAAGAACAAAGATGGCGCATAACGGAAAAATGTGACGCGTAACGAAAAAATGTTACCCAAATTTTTTTTCCAACCCCGATAAAGAAGTTTCACTTCAAAAGCATGCTAAATTTCCTCGTGTGATCTATCTCATTACTTAGTAGTCCGATCTGCCGAAAACTCTCGTCTTGATTTTTTTGGAAAATCCTTAATCCATTATGGTTTATTAGCTCACCAGGACTCAGAGAGTATCGAGTGCCAATTCTCACGATCCTTGTAGACCATCATTACCATCATTTTTTAGGTTTTGGTAGGTATTTTATTAATAGCTTTTTTAATATATGACACCTTTTAAAGCAAAGTTGATCAACATTTTATGGTAACCCCATCTCTTATTTTATGTGCTAGCGGATACTCAAAAGATTAGGACCAATCAGCTTTAAAAAAATGATGTAAGTCTGGATGTTTATGGATCTCGGACTAATACAACAAATAATATATTGTCGATGTGCCAGTTTTCACCGTTAGACATACTTCTTGTAACAATCTGACATAGTTCGTGTGTTACTGCCTCGTTGTTCGAGTGGCTAGCGTACACGACTAACTACACCGACCAACTGCAAGGCTTGGGTTCGATTGCCGACGGGCAGGCATTTGTGTGATAAACATTTAGATGTCTGCATTTTTCGGGTCTGAGGCTACAAACTGGATCTCAGCGTTTGCGGGGCGGCGCGATGTAACACATAGATTCTTATTGAAGTGAACTGGATGTCAGCGGAGCGGGAAATGGTGCCAGAGCGACGAGCGACCGTCAAGCGGTCTCCTTGCGATTGAGTCAATGTAGTGCTGTTCCCCTTTGTATTTTATATTTGTCGATACATTTACGTACATCGCAGCATTTTACCGAAGGGAATAAATAGTGAAATGTTTGTTAGAACACCAATTTAGAATACCAAACATTTGAATAATAAAAAAAGACTATATGTGTGTAGGTAGCTAAATTGGACTATACAGTCCTACGATACGATAGTTCCTACGATAAAATATCTCTCCATCCATTCCTGTATAATCGTGCAACTTGTTGGGGTATTGTAATAAATTATACGAATCAAAAGCACTCGGTCCGAAAGATGTCGCCCGCGCGGTATCGACACCGTGCTCACATCAAACACAATACTTCGTCGCCGCGACACGAACGATCTGGGGGGTTAGAATGTGCACTTTCGTCTTGGCGCGATCGTGTCGTTTCGCTTGGACGATGCGTTTCGTTTCAAAACATTATCGTTTTTTATAAAGCTAGTAAAATCATAACTTAAGCGATATCGTGTAGACGAAGGGTAATGATCGAATTTGTATGAAAAAACAAAATGTTGTCTATGATGACACGACTTAAAACACGTCAATATCAAATTTGTTATTTGTCAATTGTCAGACGTCTAACGTCTATCGCCGACGTCACGTTTTGTTTGGCACGAACGGTCTACGCTTTTTGAGTTTGACGTTTATAAGTGGCCCGAAACGAACGTTCGTTTCAAGACGACGGTGGTTCATTCTAACCCCCCTGGCTGAGTTCGGGCATGGCTCCCCGCGCCCGCGCCCGCCCCGCTGTCGCCTCCGCCCCGATCCAGTTTGTGGCCTGAGTGTTTATTTAATTTATTCTGGTATATATATAAGTATTTCTATGTTTTAGAACCGTTGATAGACAATACAGACATAAGCACATAATTTGCTTACTCTGGGGTTAGATTCAATTTGTGTAACTTGTCCAGGGATATTTATTTATTTATTTTGATATACCTCATGCAACTGTCGCCAGGTGCTGAACGAAAGACTGTCCCACTGTGTGGAGCTGCTGGAGCTGTTGTCGTCGTGGGCGGCCGACCGGCACCACGTGCGGCTCGAGTGGATGGTCATCGCGCTCATCCTCGCCGAGGTCTGCTTCGAGCTGCTGCACTGCTTCGAGAGATACGTCATAGACAAACCACCCCTGGAAGCATAGATTTTAACATGTACCTGCAGATTAGCCTTTATCATTTACCAAGTTGTTATTGTGGCCGCCGGCGCGACCACTCAACTATGGTCACGAATTTGCTCTTTAAAATAGTTATTAGTGTTTCCTACAGGAGACAGTTGCAGCTTTTAGGTAAAGACTTATAGTTGGAAGATAACCAAGGGAAGGTAAGAAATGCCAAGAGAAGAATCGCTTGGGAAAGCTAAGCGTGAAACCTTCTTTGTATTTTTCGGTCAAGAAAAAAGAGTAAGGAGGGAAAATCTAGCTAGTCTTAAGAAATTCGTAGCTCATCTTCGTCGTGTATGTAAACATTTAGTTATTTATCATTTGTTTTCGAACAAATGATAAATATCATTTACAACTAATCTAAGAATCTTGAGGCTGGAGCTGTCATGTAATATGTAAACGTACAAATAAGTTATTTGTGTTTTGTTTTACAGAGCGATTTTTTACTCAATGCGCCCTTTCAACAAGCTATTATCGTTGTTGTAAGAGTTAATTCGGATTATAATTTTACTTGCCTGCACACATTCTGAGCATCTTCGTAAATTGGTCGAATAGAGACTAATTACATATCTAAAATTACACTTGAGCTTGCCATAATACATAAGAACAATACCATTTCTTCTAATATATGAAATTCTCGAGTTACGGTCTGCGTAATTGAACTCCTCTGAAACCGCTTGACCGATTCTCTTGAAATTTTGAGAGCATATTGAACAGTTTTGAGGATCGGCCAACATCTATTTTTCATACCCCTAAGTCATAAGAGTGACCCACTCCAATTTTTTTGCTAAAATCACAGTAAACGTATAGCAGAACAACGTCTTTTGGGTCAGCTAGTTGTTTTATATAAGCAAGTGAAAAGTAGACTGCTCTTCAAACGGTAAGAGATAGCCGTCGTCTATAAAAATCTTAAATGTTACCTACACGTTTTCTAAGTTTTGCTTTATATGTTGCACTTTTAAAGCAAGTCGACCGGCTACTTTACCCTTCAGGACACAAGATCGACCTTTTAATTGACAACTTTAAAGCCTTTTGTAAATACATGTTTCTATCTATTGTTCTGAATGTAAATAACGTTTAATTTAAGTAATAATTGGTATAGATACTGTAAAAATAAAGCTTTCGTGCACACTTGCGACTGTGATTCGGTTATATATTTCACTTGTTTTCTAAATTCATCTAAAGCAAATATCTCGTTACAGTACCGTAGGATAGCATTCAAAGGGTCAAATATCTTTGTCCAAAATTTGATAAAACTTCTTTGACAGACATGCATTCCACTGGTTCAATAGCTATGGCCAAGATTTATTTTTAAACAGCCATTTTGACCAGTGTTGCCATTTTGGCATTTTAAAACTAATTTAGCATTAAATGACTGCACTTAGAATAATGCATTTTTTTATTGGCAAAATGTTGGACTCAAAAAACAGTTCACTAAAATTTGTACCTACGTAAGTAGATAATTGTGTTATTATTTTCGAAAGGAAAAATTGTTTAGGATGCTAAATCGAAAAAATAAATATGAAATTATTTTTGTTATGGTAGTTTTTTCTCAGCTTGAGACTTTCCTGAATTTCGATTGGTCAAACAAATAAGAGATATTTATTATTATTTAGTTGAATGACGTACGACGTAAATAAACACAAACCCATCTCATCATTCAATATATAAATTTACTATTTCTGAGTGCTGATAATTACTTGAGTATATGATTATATAAGGTCTTTTCAAATTAGTGCACGATATTTTACCTGGACATTCTGAAGTTATAACTAAATCAGTAAAAAAATTAAAAAAAAATCGGACTGAAAATAAATTAATTACAGCGTTTTTAATCATTCATATTCAATTGCGCAAGTTCAATGACCGTCACCCGTGAGACAGCCGATACCACGTGGTCCACCTAGATACGATAGCTGTAGGTATGGCGCGTGTGTTACATTTATTGCGTGTCCTATCCCAAAGATAGGCTTTGCACTGTTTGATCATAAAAAAAAACTAGTGAATGTAGGCATGTGGTAAAGACCTAACTAACTACAAAAATGATTTAGGTACGTACTTACCTATTCACACTATTTAGATCCATATTTAAACATATCCACCATTGTAGGCACTCAATGCAAAACTTAGCACGGTTGTTGATGTGTCTTTGAGTATTGTTAGTAGGTTCCAATTTTCCTATAACTTTTTAAGGCAAGGTCAGTTAAATTGTAAGGTTCACTTTCATTGTCATACCCACATGAAGAAGTCGGGAGGCGTCAGGTCAGGTCAGGTGATCACACTAACCACCCTCTATTCAATTTTTACCATTGGAAAAATAAACGCAAACACAAACAAAAACATAACACACCCTAAACGCGATCAAACATCAACTGATTTGAAAAATGGCTGTATGAGAAATAATAATTTGTAAGGAGCGCCCCCGCGCGGGGCGGGAGTCGACGACGGACGATCGAAGCTGCAAGCGCATCGATACATGACCTTGATTAGAACTTACAATTATGATTTTTTATAACTTAGAAACAGCGGTTATTCTCTCGGCTAACTAAAATACTGGACCGAGATATTTGTACCGTGTCATTGTAAAGTTTTTTAACTGATTGAAATTTCGATAAAACAAAAACATTAAGGGTTTTTACCAATTTCACAGATAATAGTAAATTACATAATACCTAGTAGCCTGTAGGTACAAATAAACATTAAGTAGCAAGATACTCCGTAGTGACAATTCTCGCGGCAGCCGTGAGACAATCAGTTGCTTTCCGTCCCTTGCGTCAGAGTCCGTTGACCCCCATGCGTTATTGCGAGAATTATTTTTTGTAATATTTTATTTATTTTTCGTTTTAGATTTTTTTTATTATTTTTTATGTTTCCAGACACGCATTGCGAGTCCGTGGTTAAAATGTCGTTAACTAATTTGAGAAAGCCCTGTATTTGTAACCATCAAAATATAAACAGCATTGTCGGGAGAAGTGGAATATTTATATTTATCAATTGAATTTGATGATTAAATTTACTTTTAAAATAGTAATTTAACGGTTTTTTTGTTTATGGCATGGGTCTGTCATTAGTTAAGTTTAATTTAGCACCAAGTTACCAGACTTAGCAACACCGGGCTTTTAAGTTATACAGAGTTACTCATAAATCATTATAAAAAATGTGTGCGTGTACTAGCTTACACTCGTATTAAGTGAAGAAGTGAAACTTCATTATGACGTGATTTTTCAAAAAAAAATAATTTACTATATGCAACTTTACAGAAATTGGTTAAATTAAGTTTATTGCCAATCCCTACTCCGCTGGAGAAAGTATACTTCGAATCACGCGTGGTAGGGATAAGAACAAAGATGGCGCGTAACGGAAAAATGTGACGCGTAACGAAAAAATGTTACACTATTTTTTTTAACCCCAATAAAGAAACTTTCACATCAAAAAGTTTTGTTCCCTTATTTAAACTCATTTATTTACATTTGGCGGCAATGAGGAAATACACAATACACAAATTTCTTCACGAATATTCCACTTTTGTACTTAAAAAAACTAAGTTGTATAAATTACCACCAAAATTGACTAATTTTACTCAACAATTATTACAAAATTCAACAATTACTTAAGCTTTTTCTTTGAATGGCGTCAAATCTACCTATTAATTAACTCATTCAAAATTCATAAGTGCTCATTTTTTCGTCAGAAATAATTCATTTCCAAAGGCTTAATAGCTAGCATTTTTAAAACTTAGCACATTAAAAGCTAAGTTTAGCATTTATGTTAAAAAATGGCAACACTGATTTTTTAATTGATATCTTAAAATCTTTGAAGTTTTTAGAAAGTTGTTTTATCTGGAAAAATCTTTTATCAAATTTCGCTGTTACTAGAAACTTGGATGAAATTATTGAAGATCTTTGGTCAACTGTACATTGGCCAAATATATTTCATATTTGATATTTTCCGTCGTCGGCGCTGGGTAAAACTTCCAAATATTCATATTTTTAAAGAAACACTTGTAGTGAGAGTTTAAGTTTTAGTCCTGATGATGCTGCATAAGCGAAACCGGTAGGTTATTTACCAAATAATAAATTATAAGTGACACGTAAAACAGTACAAGTGATTCTTGATTTAAAAATATAAATATATTTCATATGTAACACGACAGTCGCATGTGTGAATGAAAATAAAAGAAAAATGTTACATCATGTATATTATTATTATTGTTATTATATGTGATATATTGAGTCTATAAAACATTACTTATATTTATTGTGATTTTTTATTAGATTTTTCGTTTAGTTATGTTTTTAGGTATTTATTTATGATGAACCTTAAACTCACATTGATGGAAGGCGTAAGTAGAGTTTAAGATAGAGACACACTACGTTAAAAAAATCACTCTTGCTTATAATTTCAGGTTATGTTGCAGAAATACATGGGTAGAAAAATCTGGTACTTTTAAAATCGAAATGGCATGGCAATCGTTATATATGTGTATGGGTGTTTATAAAATTTATTCTGGTATCTATTTAAGTATTTCTATGTATTAGTATCGTTGACTAACACCTATATCACAACAGGACATGTACCACAAGAACGACTGGTTATTCTTGATTAGCCTTTTTTTTATGATATTGGAAGGCAAACAAGCAGACGGATTTCCTGATGGTAAGAAATTCACGCCGCCTAAAGAAACCAGAAGGTAGTAATAGTGTAGCCGACCTTAGGCCGGGATATTATGCTTAAAACAAAAGTAAGTTTACCGGCTACCTTACCCTCCAAAATGGAACACGTCATGAGGTTCGTCACCAATCCGGGTGAGTCGCTGCGAAACTCTACCACCTCGTTACTAAACTACCTAAACTACACATTCGTTAACTTAATTCTTAAAGTTATCGCTGCTATATTATGACGTCCAGTTTGCGTCCACTGCGGCATAAGGGTGCTAATATGAAACTAAATGAATAACATTAACAAAAAAAGGTAAAAAAAGTATCACTAACAAACAAAAGAAAATGTAAAAAGGTAATAAACTCTACCTGCACAAAACAATAGTCTCCGTATTAAAATTTCAGAACACAGAAAAGTAATTTCCCTCATGACCATTCGACATGGGACATCGTGACATGTGTCACGATCAAGAAAATATTGCTAAGCCAATACAATCTTTATTGCAAAGAAATAAAGATGCTAAGAGAATGTGCTTGTTCAAGAGTCGGTTAAAAATTTAATTTAATATGGGGTAGACATGATGCAGGTAGTTTTGGATCTTACTACATAAAATATATTTTTTTAAACCCAGGACAATTACACAAATTGAATCTAACCCCAAAGGAAGCAAATTGTATACTTGTGATATGGGTGTTAGTCAACGATTCTAATACATAGAAATACTTAAATAAATACCAGAATAAATTTAATAAACACCCGGACCCGGAAATGCAGACATCTAAGTGTTCATCACACAAATGCCTGTCCCCGTCGGGAATCGAACCCGAGCCTCTCGGTTGGTCGACGTTGTTACGCGTGTACGCTAGCCACTCGACCAACGAGGCCGTCAAAATAAAATAATGCGTTTTTCAAAGCGAAAGTTCTGTGAAATATATTTTTAACAGTTAGGTGATCCAAGAACTGATGTCCTGGATAAACAGAACGTTTTAAAAGTACTAGTACACGTACATACTTACATACTTATGAACCACATCACACTACACCGTCGCCGCCGGTTTTGGCGACGAAGACCTCTCTTGCGCCCGGCGCCTAATGCCGAGCGACGAGCCGCCAACATTCCTCCTTCCAATCCACCCAGTAACCAAAACGCAGCACCAAGTCGAGGTTCGGTCTCCCGGGAGACAGCCCTTGTTGTTGTAGGTAACAGTCCCATGCATTTAAATAATGATGTCTTGGGCTGAGCACTCTGTTCGGCCCACAAAGCTCGGTGAAGTTGCAAAAAATCGCGAAATTAGCAACAATTTAGTCATTAAAAAAAACTTATGAACCGATGTAAAACAATTAAGAGCTATATAAACAAGTCCTAAGACGAATATGGACTTATGGTATTCAGTTATGGGGATGTACTACCTACCAAAAATACCAATATACACTGTATACTATGATTTCAAAACCAAGTGCTTAGAGACATTACAAATGCACCCTGGTACATAATAATGAAATGATGACCTCCATCGGGACCTCAAAGTGGCGACTCAAAGAGGAGACCACACAGACTCCGTAAACAAATCTTACAAATTCCGACTAGTAAAACTCTTATCCTTAGTTTTTTTTATTGTTTTGCCTTTGCCTACAATACTTTATACGAACATGATTAAATTGTTCTTAAATGTTAATAGAAAACTTTACCGAAAACAATTGTTAATTTCATTTGAAACGAAAATTGGGGTATGGACGCCACCACTCCTTTGTTGCGAAGCTTGGCTCAAACATTTAACTACTACATAGAAGTCACAGCAGTCAGCAGAGACTAGGATCAGAGTGGCAGGCAGTACGAGAGTGCGGTAAGCATTATTTAACTCCTAGCTAGTGCTGTAATATAATTGTAATAAGTCTAACATCCCGGCCAAAGGTGACAGAGACACTCGTGTAACTCCTCGTAAGAGGCGAACATAGAACATGTAACAACATGGATTAATATCTACATGACCATTGGTGGTAGAGTGCTGTGCAGCTACTTCTCGGGGAGGGATCCAACACCTTACCCATTCCTGCCGTCATATATTTCTGTCACGTTTCGGTCTGGAGGATAGGTTAACTGGTAGACTTGCACAATAGGCCTAACATCCCGTTCATAGGACAGCGATGCACCTATGTCATCTATGGTGTCTATAGGCCACGGTTGTTTCTTTCCATCACCAGACCCATGTGCTTGTTTGCTGCCTAATTTCATAAAAAACTGGTCTCTGTAGGCTACGGAAGCTCTCACCTCCATAGGGTCCGATCGTGTGCTTCGCTATCAAATTACATAAAAAAGTGGAATGGTTTAGTCTCGGTGAGTGATAAGGCTTTAAAATTCTGGGTCGACACCATGGAATTAGTACCTATGTATCTCCGCTTCTCTTATACCTGCCATGACAATGCCCATGCTCGTCAAGTCGGAAACTAATATAGAAGCTTAAGGGGCCATATATGCTAAAATACGTCAGCAGTTTACTGTTTTCTTCATACAAAGCAATCATGGATCTTGCTGACAAAAATACACAAGATTGACATGAATATGCTTTACTAGACTAGTGTTTCCAAAACACGATTCATTTCACTTTGCTCGATAGAAAAAAAAAACAAAAAGTTAACCCTTTTTTGAAAGCAAAACGCAAATGTCTACTTCAAATATGAAAATATCGAAACCAGATTTAACCTAAACATAGATAAGTACTATACCTAAAAGATAAGTGTTTCAGTTGTATACTTTTTTTTTCAAATTACTTTTATAGTGTCAAAAATAGTGATTTGTCGCTTAAGACGTTTACTTTGGAGCGCCATTGTTCATAGTAATCATGGAACGGGGGAGCGCGGTGATTGGCTCTTCTGGCTGACTGAGTATGGGGCCTTAACGTTTCCATTGCGGTTTCGGTGTTTAGATTACATCTTCGTTCTTGGTCTTCATATTAACAACGCACCAACTAAAACATTTCGGGTGTTTATAATATTTTTTTACTATCAAGGATTTTTTTTGCTATAGCCGCTTTTAGATTTTTTTTTTATTTTTTAGTTCTAGAGGAGGACTACGTTTGAAAATTACAGAAAACTTACTCGCATAGATATTCCTATACAATATTGAGATTGGCCGACGTATTAACTTAACATGTACAGGGGCCAGGGGAATTAGTTAATGACTCAGTACTAGGTATGCGTTTTGCAAAAAAACCCATAAATAGATCATTGACCTTAACAGTAATATCTAT
>NJDD01004931.1:207718-247117 GCA_002245505.1 Calephelis nemesis | reverse complement strand
ATGGTCATTCATAATGTTTTTTGGGATTACTCATAGTGATGTCACTTTTATATGCGATTATTCATCTATCTGCATTCAATAGTATGATGCCTTTTTTAAGAAATATAATGCCAACATTAAATCACTGCATGACACAAAATTTAAATATACAATGTGTACATGCTAATAGATTAACCTACAAAGTTACCTACACTAGATACTCCAAAGACAAAACCAGATATTTAAGTGCAACATTAATCAATTCTATACCTGTTACCTACTTTATGTTTCATAATATATAGAGTTTTAGTAAAACAAAACCATATCCATATTAAGTATTTTATTTAATACTAGCTAACTTGGCAAACATCCTATCATAGCTGTACTGTCAAATGAGAGAAAGAAAATAATTGTTATCGGAAAACCTAATTATTTTCGGTCCGTTTGCCAAGTCAGCTAGTAGAAAATAAAATTTAACTATCTATATGATTTTGTTTTATTAACAAACGATAAAGTATTAGAAAACTTGAAAAAAATATTAGTTGACTATCCAATATATAAATCAAGTAGGCTAATTCCACATTTTTTGTTAAACAATTTCACTAAGTAATAGTAAAGTTTTTAGTAAGCATTCTAGTATTATGTAATGCATTTTTTAAATCTTTGTCTTTACCTCCCCAATGTTCCCTGTTTCAATACACTCTGCCCTCCTGCCCTAAATGTGACATAACACCCAAGTGATGATTTTTACCTAATAATTCATATTTTATGTCATGCAAACTGCAAAGTGCAGGAAAGTTGCATAATATCTTTGTTATTGTGTTTTGTTTTTATGTGAAAGGTATGAAGAAGTGTTTCGAACTTGGGAGAGCAAAATAAAATTGACGTACAATAAAATAAATTACGCGGGATTTTTCCCTTATAAACTTATATATTAAACAAAAAGGTCGTCCACTTAGGAGATGTTAAATCTATAGTTTGTGTTTAAAATAAAAAAAAACAATGCGCTATTTTTAATATGGGAGTATTCGACGAATGTAACGAATTGCAACGTTTTACCACAGCTCCGTCCTAATATGCGTTACCTATTATTTGAATGCTTCTTTAATACAGCATGAATTTTGTAGTGAAATTTACGCAATTAAATTATTTTATGTAGTAATAATCATAGTTAATTGCTATATACAGCTACATATTCATTTGTTGTAATTTATATGTAATGCAGAACTATCCATTTTCCCCCAACTATCTTTTTACCTGATATTTAAAATGTTTGTTTTTTGAATTAATTTAATTAACATTGTACAATTTATAATATAATAATTGAAATTATCTCATAGCTATCTGTTCCGCTATTTATGTAATATTCTCTTGGGATAAACAAGGGTATTCAAGATTATTAGCTACTGTTCCCTTGAGATTGGAACGCTACAGTGCTTCATTAGCATTATTGTGATAGGAATAAGTAAAGTGCTGTACTTACATAAAGCTAGTACGAGTTGCTTAGGTATCTGTTATATACTACAATTTTATGTATTATCTTATATATAAAATTCAAGTGTCACTGTACTAGTTACCATACTCCTCCGAAACGGCATGACTGATTCTCATGAAATTTTGTGAGCATATTGAGTAGGTTTGAGAATCGGCCAACATCTATTTTTCATACCCCTTAGTGATAAGGGTTAACATAATTTAACATTTTTTCCTAGAAATGATTTATATTGCAAAACAATGTTTGCCGGGTCAGCTAGTAATATGTATAAGTTAGCAAAACCCATAGATAAAAAACAATATGAACGATATCTGTTGAAAAAGTCTCACTTTCATTTTTCCCTAAACAAATATATATAATGTATATTGTTTGTATGTATGGTTAAAAACATTTAAAAATTCTGTTTTAGCATTTATCGAAGACAATATTGCAAATCAAACACATATTTCTGAACAAAAAGTGTTGGATATAATTGAGAATGCATATCCTAATCCGCTATCTGTGGAAGACTTTGTTACGTAAGTATATAAACATTTAATTAATTAATCTGCTTTTATCATATTGCAATCGCAATATTACATACACCTATGCCTACTATTAATCTTGGTAAAATGGTTTTTTATTGCTTACATCTGATCTGTACTGAAGCGACTTATGGCCACAGTCAGAGAAATTAATTAATATTTAGTCTATCATTATACCTTAATTTTGTACAAAACATGTCTGATTAAAAGATAATTGACATCTCTGAGTGCAGCCCTTAGTGTTATATAAGTGTAATGTTGCTGATAGCTGTATCCAGTGTTGAGATACACCATGCGGTCCATACCTCAGTAAATATTATATTTCCCCTTTAATGGACTCACGTTACTACACTTTATCGTAATTTGTGTTTTTGAAAATTTTATGTAGATATTCCCGGTATTGGCCCCGGTTCTTTTGCAAAGTAGACCATCTTCCTTCCTGCCAGGCAGCTAGTAATAGGCGAGCATAGGCTTACCGTCAGTAACACCGTGACATCTGACTGGGTGGTAGTGTTTAGCAGATATTCGTTCATAAATATAATTTGGATATGCTATTGTCCGCAGTACACATAAATGGTCGAAAGCTGATGTGAAAGATGCGCTCGAGTCTCTGGAAGAAAAGGGTCTGACACGAGCTATGTCTGAAGGAATATATGTTCGTCAACATAGTATAGATACACAGGTATTCATTTACTTAATTTTATTAAAGTGATTAGAAACAAAACGTAAGAGATTCTATACTCTTCTTTCGGCATATGCGTATGTTGATGTTTAAGGGGATCAAGAGGTATAAAGTTTTAGAATAAGCAAACAAAGACATGAATCTTCTGATTATAAGAAAGACACGTAACCTGTAGACACCAAAGACGTTACAAAATCTTTTCCAAACCGACTCTGGACCGAACAATCTTAAGCCTTTTGTCAGTAAATTTAATGCCCTTTTAACGATAACTACAAGCATTAACCTTATATTGGTAATAAAAAGTAAGGCAGTAGTAAATAACAAATTTGACGTGAGTATGTTTTATGTGCTGACTGACAGATTATCCTTTGTTCTTCGAATTAACTTAGGATACTGAATATGGGCATTTGACGTAATAGGACCTTTGTGATTTATTTTTCAGCGCATCATTTATAAATTTATGTATAAATACATGAAGCAAAAACTTTGGTCCCCTTTTTACGAAAATTGCGCTGACGGAGGAGCAGAAAATTTGGCACATTTACAGTTTATGTGTAGGAGAAGTGCAGAACGCTAATATATTTCAATAATAATGCTTATAACGTACATTCAATCTATTAATAAAACATTACCCATACTACCATGCATTTGACACACATAAAGTAATATATTGAAGATAACGATAAAAGATCTCAGATGGCGCACCATACAGTTTGGAAACAAAGTAGTTGGTCTTGAGAAATGAAGATGGCGTTCTTATCAACAAGATACAAATTAAAATTTATTATTGTCGAATTTCGACCAACGGGCGACCACTAGTAATAATAAAAACATTACAAGCTAAACCCAAGGAGGGCATTTACCTATTTATATATATTTACCTTGTGATATTTATTTTTGCTGAAAATCCTCTCCGTTTTTTTAAGTTAATGGCCTATCTCCTAGTGGTTAATTACATTGATACAATTTTGGTACAGGTAGTGAAACAAATGCCCACTTTGTGTTCGTCAAGACAACCGACCATCGCAATTGTAACGGCCTTATATTGCGAGAAACAAGCGGTGGACGCTATGATGGATAACCAGGAGACCTACGTTCGCTACACCACAGTTGGTAAGTTTTTTAATATTTTTATGATATGACAAGAAAGCCATACGGAGCTATATACTACGCACTACTGGCGGTAAGACACAAGTTTGGCCTAGGGTTTAGATGCGTCTCTGTCTTGTGGACAGGATGTGTATTTGTTTGCCGGCTACCCTACCCTCAGGACCAGACCACTGTCATTATGACGGGATAAATCGATATGGCGGTGGATCCCAACTTAGGCAAATTGCTGCTCAGCACTTGAACACTAAAAGATAGCGCCCATTTGGACGGGCCGGGACGGGACGCATCGTAATAATCCGCCTAAATTGCTTGCATATATTTTATGTAGAGCAACGCCCACCGTGCCGGGGAGCATCAGCGCGGATTTTTACGACGCGGATTTTCGCGAGTCACCCCGCTTGCATTTTCCGATGTCGCCTACAGTGACCAAAGATCACGATATCACTATTAAGAAAAGAGCACTAAAGCCATTGTAACGCTAAATTTTCGTATGACAACTACTAGAGGCGCCACTTTCCGTACTTGACGGTTTTAACGTCGAGTCGCCTGTTTGTTTATTTGCTCTACTCTTTGGTGGTGAGTAACAAGAATCCGCCGATGCGATGCGGCCCGGCCCGCCTTAGTGTGCTTTGCAATGTGATGCGCCCTGACACGACACGCTCCTCCCCGTCAACAGTGGGCGCTATCCTTAAGTGGTTGCGTTGGTGATGACTTATTTATCGTATGGTTGCCTCTTACAAACTGTCAAGCAGGAAGGCAGATGGTCTGTCCTACTCAGATTCAGATTGTTTACCTAGACCATAGGTACAAATGGAACTTGTGTGTGTCATTAGAATTTTTATGCTACCACTGGACCACTTGTGATGGAAGATTTTATTAATAAGTATATTATATAGCTACTGGACACTTCAGACGATTTTGTCTATTTAAAGATTTCATACCTTCCTGCATTTAGTGATTTAATAAAAAAGAAACGATTATCCGTCTCCGGGTCAATGTATATGTGTACTACATTTTGGCACAATTGGTTTAGGTTTTCAGGCGTAAATGCATTATATTAAGTGTACTTACAGCAAAGTTACCGTCTTATTAATAAACATAGACTAAAAAAAGTATCTTCACTCCCATATACTCAAACGGGTAGGCAGAAGCACAACCAGGGCACCCACGATTAGCCAGACACTAAGTCATATCCAACCCCTGTTAACGTTATTTTTTATTTGCAAAAATACATTTTCTAATTTATTTCGTCGCCCGACCCGGGGATCCAACTCGGGACCTCAAGAACTTAAGTCCGACGCCGGACCGTTAGACTCACTAAAGCAATCCAAGGTTCCATCTGGTATTATAGACTTTATTACAGTGTGATATATACATTGATAGCAAAGCAACCTTACTCATATTTTAATTTTTTCATAAGAGTTACCGCCAACCTATCTTCAACCGGGCACTTGTTCCAATCCCTGACAACATTGTTTTTATTAGAAAATTTAAAAAACACATTTCGAGATGCTCATTCCGGTATAGAATTCGGAAACTCATATAGTTACCTCCTACACTGGACCACCAGTGACCAGATCACATATGAGTATTAGAGAAAATGTGAACAAATACACTCGTCTTCCCTGATAACAAGAGTATACCAATAACCAATAACGGATTAAACAGCCACCACTCTTTTTGCAAAAATTTTCTTCATGCATTCTATTATTTCTAACATCGGTGCTTTGGTGAATTTCTCTGTATTAATTATATTAAAAAGTAATTTGTACGCTTTAACTATTTATTTCATAGTTGAATCCTAATATTTCCCATTATTCATTTGCTTGGCAATCATCTGTTGTGCTATTCTGAACGCATTTCATACTCGTACAACCCTTTTATGGAACTAATTATCAACGGCAGTATAGGTATCCTAAGGGAATGGAAAAAGAAAATACTCTTTCTTTCTTTAAGTTTTGGCCTTTACGTTAGTATTTTACCATTCGTCAAGTAGAAATTTGCATCAAGTTTTACATCAATTTTAATAAATTATAATTAGTCATTAGTCATAAGTCGTCAGTAGGTAAGTCATGTTAAAGTGTAAAACTCTTGGGTAAAGCGGCGGCTTCATTACTCAAGCTCATGTTAGGAGATTTGGCGGCAACAAGGAAATACACGATGCGCTAATTCCTTCATGATTATTTCATTTGTGCACTTTCACAGAACAAAATTATACAAAATGTCACCAAAATTGACTAATCACACTCAATATCAACACGAAATTCAATAATTATGAAAAAACTTCGACCATCTTTTCTCTCGATGGCGCCAAAACTCTGAAGAAAATACTCATGCCTAAAAGATCTGCAACGCTTTTGTGCAAGGCATTCCTGATATTGCAGATGTTCGTTGGCTTTGCCCGTTTGTTTTTAAAAAAATAAAAAAAAAATATTTTGATAAATTAAATTTTGGGATATTAAAACATACTAACATATTTACGCCAAGTCGCTTACGGGGTAGACAGAGAGTAACGAGAACTAAATCTCTCGAACCTTGACGACCTTTCCTCTTCCACATTTGTTACCGTTTTCATTCTGGTAACTCTTTACACCACCCTCGGAAATACCCTAGTAATTTGATCGTGGAATCGGCATTCGCATTGTTTATATTCTGTTTTGTCAATCTTTTAACTGCCATTCTTACCACATGACCGAACCGAACCCTCTCCATTTTAACAAAGACAAAGTGTCTTTCAATCCCACTCTTTCTTTTCTACCTCACTGTTACGAATAGGTATTTACCACAGTTATTACACCACATATTTTTCTCGTTCACCTCAGAATTATGCAAAGCAAGACTTATTACCTCGTTTTGAAATAGCTAGCCAGCGCTCCATTCAGTGTTCCCCGCACATACTCGCATTTTACATCCGCGGTGTACCTCGGAAAATTAAGTTAGTTTGAAATAATTTTATGTGTAGCGTCGTGATTTTAGCTAAATCACTCTAACCATAAAAATGCTTATGTTCGCTGTCAAAAACATTCAACAAACAAACAAAGCGTTTGAGACGCGTCACACGATCTTTAGTACTTTTATATCATACTAGTTGTCCCGGCAAACTTCGGTTTACCCGTTCAGTTTGTATGGGAAAAATTAAAATGTTGTTTTACCTAGTTTCCTCGCAGTTTTTTCCTTTTTCTTATCTTTCAAACCTTCCCTGGACTTGAACAAATAAATCAAAACCAAAATTAGACAAATCGGTTCGGCCGTTCTCGAGTTTCAGCAAGACTAACGAATAGCAATAGATATTTATATATATTAATTAGCGGCCCGCCTCGGCATCTCACGTTTATGAAATATACATATAAACCTTCCTCTTCTGTTACTTTATCTATTAAAAAAACTACATCAAAATCTGTTCCGTAGTTTTAAAGATTTAAGCATACAAAGGTACATGGGCAGAGGCAGCGACTTTGTTTTATACTATGTAGTGATAGTGATTGATAGAAGAAGGCGTTACTTTGCGGAATAAATAAAAATATTAAATTTGTAATTTGCGACCAAAACAGCCATTCT
The DNA here is from genome assembly GCA_002245505.1 of Calephelis nemesis. NCBI lineage: Eukaryota > Metazoa > Arthropoda > Insecta > Lepidoptera > Riodinidae > Calephelis > Calephelis nemesis. The sequence goes on along the minus strand of NJDD01004931.1, from coordinate 239,769 downwards.
TCGTCCATCTTTTGGCGGGAAATTGAAAATTAAATAATTTTATTTAGATATAAATATTAAGTGTTTAAGTAAGTATTGCTATTTATACACATTTATGTCTGTTAGATATTTTGTGTGCAAAATAAAGATTTCTTGATTAATATTAGACATATTATGTAAATTAATTTTATTAATCTTTAATAAAATTAAATTAATCTTTTTAAAATGTTTGTTATATTATGTCGAACGTCAAATTGTAAAAATGAACTAATGAACGTAAAACCTCTCGACCTTCAAAATTTATCAGCCAAATTCATCTGTTAGACGAATATCCCACGGCCTTATGTCACCAATTGAAAGACCTCCCTAAATGGTTAGGTGTTACGTGCGAAGTCACATCTGTTATGTATTATTGTTATAGAGCTAATATGTATTCTTGAACATGATAATATATGTAAACTTCCTATGAGCGTTATTTAACAAGAAGTTAGCTAGTACATCCGTCCCTCATATTTGGTCTTTACAGGTTTGTACAAACTGCGGGCTGCATAAGTTTTTATTTTTGCATAGATTGTTCCAAATGTTCCACTTGTTTGTTCTGGTTTTGAAGCTTAAAGCCAGTAAACTTCTGCACGGGTGTTATAATTCTGCCATACTGATAGCGACGCATCATTAACTTCGTTGGTATCTATCTATAGGCGAGATCATAATTTTTTATCGTAGTAAGAATTTGACTATTGAAAGCAAATGTTCTTCGGTTGGTCCCAAGCCTGATCAAGTTTTGACTGCTGGTTTTTAAAAAAGTTTTAAATATCTAATCCCGAGCAACGTTTTTTATTAGAAAATTGGAAAAACCCAATTTTCTTTTTGTTGCCCGACCCGGGACCTTAGGAAGTCAAGTCCAACAACTGAACCGCTAGACCACAGAGGCGATTAGGCTGGTTTTTAAGTAATAATAATGTATGTTTTTTTTATTTATTTAGATGGAATAATATTGAAAGTAATGGTTTTTGCAGTTTTACTGTCCTGATATATTTTTTAAATGTTTTGATTAATAGTTAATCTGCTATTCTTCTTAGGAAAAATCTACTAATTAGTGATCGTTCAAAGACAACAACAGCTTCTTGTGTTTTTCATGGCACAGCTTCCGTATTTTATACGCATAGGTACATACTCCGCCAAGACGAGCAAGGCGAAGCGCAAGGTCAATACCCAAAAGTACCTTTTCTCAAAGCGTTTCGTCATTATTTTGAACCACCATAACTTTACAGGAAAATCCTATTTCCTATTAATTATATCTTATTTCCTATTATATCCTATTTCCTATTGTACATTTTTTCCCTAAAATTGTTATTTCTTTTGTGTTATTTCACCTGTGTACAATAAAGAATTATTATTATTATTATAAATGCGAAAGTTTGTGAGTATGTATATATGGATGTTTATTACTGTTTCATGCTCGAATGGGTGGACGAATTTGTCTGAATTTTGGAACACAGATTGTGAACCTGGATTTACATATAGGCTACTTTTAATTCCGATCGCACAATGGGTTCCTGTAGAATTGCGGGCGAAGCCGCAGGCACCAGCTAGTAGAGTATAAAACCTTCGATTTAGTCACTGACTCACTGATGATAATCAAAATAGTCATGATGACAGATTTTGAAAAGCTACAACAGCTTTTCAAAATCTGTCATCATGACTATTTTTTTATTGATAAAGTATTCGGAAAAATATGACACCATCTTACGCTGTACAATTTGAACATACGCTAACACACACATACACACAAACACATAAGAGTCATTTTCAAATTTGTTGGACCTGTGATGAAATTGACTTGTCCTCAAAGTTTAGACAAAAAAATAATACTGATAAATATATTAATTCTTAAAAATTCAAGTTCTATTTTGCAGAACAATCATTATATTTTACAGACTCGTTAATGAATACCTTATTAGTAATGCATAATGCCAATTTTATAAAACTTTTTGAACTGTTGATTTTCTGTCTCCATACAAAAAAAATTGTCCGCCCATTCCTTTGCAACTTTAGGCACAATTTACAGGTGTTATTTTTAATGTTTTTTATTACGCTTGGTTGCCATAATCCCTCTTACTAACTAAGATTATCATATATAATTTATTTAATAACAAATCGTTAAAGAACATGAAACTGTAGCAAACTAACTTGATGGTCCAGCAAATCAACCGTTTGGTAACAAACTGTTTTGTAACGTAATATCAAGATAATTTTCTTGAAATTTTGAACTCAATCTAATGCGATGATGTTGGCAGAACTAACTGGATTCTGATTGGCTAATAAATATTGTCATGGGATGTGTTAGATAGAGATAATGAGTATTTTAGTGCGCTTGTCCGCGGTGAAAAGCTGTTTTACAGTTTGGTTATCAAAAAAGAATTTTGCGATTTGTCAGTAAGTAATAATTATTATACTTTTGTGATTTATATGAGCCATTAATAATACATTGATCAAGTCATTTTGCTATAAATACCAAGTTATTCCTTCTGTTGTCGTCCGTAAAAACAAATATAGATTTGTTTTTGTTAACAGTTTGGTAACAATTCGTTACGTTACAAAACTGTTCTGAGTAAAGCTAGGTGTACAATAAGTATTAACCGACTTTTTCGATTGCAAAAAGTATGCTTTTTAAAAGTATGCTTTTGAACAAATTTTGTCCTACGTCTTTTGGAAATTCAAGAATAAAATGTGTTTTTGACACAAGACGAACAACGAATCGTGCTAATTTCTAACGTCATTGGTTTTTTTATTAAAAATCTTAAAAGAACCACGCCGATACAAGGCTGAAATAAATAAATTCAAACAGAAGTTAACATTACTGAAGCAAATCCAACTGCAGATGGTGAATGCACGCTATTTGTGAACGTAGTATCTTCCGGAGCTACTCCAAACACCAACCAAGAAGATTTAACATACAAATTGATATAAATAATTACTGTTTGTTGAAAATACCATTTTTATGAAAAGGCTGAGTTATCTCAGATAGTGTTTTTTTTTGGAATATCTATTTAAAATCTTCAAATACAACCTTAGTAGACTAATACATAGTTATCAAAACAATAAAATCAAAAAGTGTGATAATATTTTTTGGATGTTGTACACTAAGCTTTAAAATTACGATTTGGTTACTTTGGTCCATTTTGCTACAATTTTGTTGCAACAGTTTTGTAACAACAATTTGATAACGACCCAACAAATTTGAAAATGACTCATAAACACACATATAAAACTTTATTTCTAATGTACTTTTAGGCTAAGTTGTTTTAACAAGTTTCCCCGTGTTGGTCCGGGCTCCTTTGCAGAATAGACCATCTGCCTTTCTTGCCAGGTAGCTCGTAAAAGGCGAGCATAGGCTTATCATCACTAACACCGTAACATCTGACTAGGTGGTAGAGTTTCGCAGCGACTCGCCCGGATTGGTACCACCGCCTTACCTATTCCTGCCGCCATAACGTCATGGCGTGTTCCGGTTCGGAGGGTAAGGTAGCCGGAAAACTTACTTTTGCTCGAGGCCTAACATCCTGACCTCAGGTTGGCAGCGCACCATTACCGTCTTTGGTGTCTCTAGGCGGCGTGAATTTCTTACCATCAGGAAATCCGTCTGAATGTTTGCCTTCCTATAACATAAAAAAAATAACACGGTGGGGCACTGGTGACCTGTAACTCAGGTATATTTTTACCTAAAATAGGCACCAGCCACTCACTAAAATGCCCAGCTAGATTTGTACTACAACTTTAACAATATTTGTAGATTATGTGAGAGTGAACAATAAATAAATATTATTATTATATATAAAAGATTAAAAAAAGCTTTAAGAAATGTATTAAATAAGAAATACTGTATACGTCGGTTTGACCTAAAAAATGCGTAGATTAAAACAAGTACCATTAATTTATTTTTTTTATTTACAAAAACAAATATTGTTTTCTAAGATTTAATGTACAACAAAACAAAATAATATTCATTATTAAACAACAAAATTATAAATAAAAATGGTGGGTCTTAGTAGTAAACTAATACAATAATACTAAGTGTCATAATAATACACACATTCACACAATTTCACAAAAACTTATTTAAATTAGTATTATTGTTCCAACAAATACTATTACCATATACATAAGTTTATTTAGTTTTTTTATTAGTAACTTACTAAAAGTTTAAATGCATATTTATATGACTTCAATGACATCTAATAAATAAATATTAAATTAAACATTTTTTCAAACTCCTCTTTTGTAGCAGGTAAGATATATACATTATATATACAATAGCTGTGCTTGTATGGAAGGAATAAATATTTTTAATAGCTTTTACTCAATCCAAAAAGCTTCCTCAACATATGTACCATATGTTTAAATATCTCTTTCTTATGACAACTGTTAAATCTATCTATATTCACCTTCATTTAACAGTCTTGTTAATGTCTTAAAGCCTAAATTAGAATTTATTCATCTCAATTGCTGTCAGTTCGCTTAAATTCTATTTACGTGTAAGATAAAAATCATATTTTGTTTTCAAGCAAATAGTATGTCAGATTTTTATAAAACCAAGATACTACATGATATTAGGTACTACATAAAATTAAATTCCTTTTTTTATTTCAAAGAATACTGAGATGTATAATATGGACGGGTTTATATTAATACTATCAAATATAACAAAATCATTTATACCATACAACGTAATTAGGCGAATTGAAAATGCAGTTCTTTCACTTTGACTTCTTCATTTAGAGTAAAATGTGTGATTTCAGATAAATAATGCTTAAATTGGTATGTTCCTACAGCTGTTGCACCAATATCAATATCTGTCATGTTATGACTTACAACTTTAAATGTAAGTGTAACATTGAAGTCTTCAACATCATTTTTACCTGAAATCAGTAAAGTTGCATTATTGAATTATCAAAATAAATAGGTTATATGAATAACAACTTGTCAATAGGGATCGTAAGGGATTTGTAAAACTGTCACTGTAATTTTGAAAATCTTCTTTATCAACTTATCTTCCATAGCGGTATTATTAGGGGTAAATTTGACCTTAGATAGGGGCATAGTGTAGTTATATTTAAATATTATAGTTACTAACAAATAAATATTGGCTTGTCAATTTTTATTTATTATGCATGCTTCTTGGACTGACAAATAAACAAACATTTTTGTTTATTGCAATAATGTCGGATATAAATAAAACATTAAGTAAGCTAAACAGCGAAAGAAAACACTAATATGTAGGGTATTTGATTTGTTATTATTTTTATTTAAAATCGAATGACACCTTAATAATAGAAACATGAAATAATTATTCTGCTTTCTGAAAACTCTTCGAGATATCTCAACTTCAAAGTCACATTTTTTAAATTAACCAAAAACAATCCGTACTAAGATACAAGTATGTGACGTCAGCTATCTGTACTTTTATGGGAATTTGGTTCGATATCTAAATCGAAAGTCGCATTTAAGGGACAACATACAAAAGTTGCTTTATATTAATATTTTTAAACTGGATTCTTGCACCTTACTTTGAATGTTCATAAAACTGATGAAACCTGATATATTTAAAATATCTTTCTTGTTTAACTGTACTCCGTGTTGGTTTCTCTGGGTAGAATAGACCGTCTGCTGCCCTATGTGACAGCTCGTAAGAGACAAGCAAAGACGAAACGCATGAACAAGACCACTGGTGGTAGAGTTTTGTACATCAACTTGCCCTGGTAGAGTTCCACCACCTTACCTATTCCTGTCACTATAATGGCAATGGCATGCTCCAGTCTGAATGGTAGGGTACCCAGTAGACTTGCACAATTGTCCTTACACCCCAATCACAGGACAGCGACACAACAATGTCTATGGTTACTATATCTCTTAACATTAGGAGAGTCGCAAGGACAGAGAAATTCTCTGTTTTTTGCCATAATAAAGGCATTTAATTTTTAATTAATCAGGCATTGGTCAAATAACATAATATAATGTACATTATAAACATATAGTTTGGATTCTTACCAGCAAATAAGTCTAAAACTGTAAAATTTGGGTCAGGTTTCCCGTCAATTACAATCTGCTCATCAGGATTGCCAAGATTTGCTTCAAAAGTTACATTTCCATCTGGTGTATTAAAACCAGTTGTGAGATTTGCCTGTAATCTGTAAAAAAAATTATACTTAAAATTAAATAATTCGAATAACCACTGTCATGAAAAATATATTTTTAAATGTTAATAAATGCAGTACCTAAACTTTTATAAATGTTTGATATAATAAGTTTTTTTCATTGCAAAGAATTACTCTGTAATTATTATTTCAAATAAGAAATGAATTTTTAAAATTGGTTTACCAACAAACAAAAAATTGATTATAAAAATGTGTTGAAATGTATTACCTCCTCCTTTTTCAAAAACGAGATGTTAGTGAGTCAAGATTAGCTGACCAGCATAAAAAAAGTGATAAAAATGTAAATTGTGACAGTTTAGGGGCTGGTGTATATAGAACGCATCTAGTCTTTTTTTTAAATTGATCTTTTTAATGTTTCTATTTAATTCTTATAGTTATTACTAACTAGCTAATATTAAAAAACAGTTCTCATTGTAGAAAGAGATGAATACATCCTACACGTCATTTCAATTTAATAATTACACAAGAGGAAAATAAATTTGTAACAGCTGCTATCAAGGAAATTGTTAGCCAAATTTATTCTTTTTTAGTAATAATTTTACTTACCTTCCTGAAAAGTGTGATGGTATTGTTATATTAATTATAATAGAATCGTTAACTTTTAATGGTTTCGGTAGGCGATACATGTTTTCTCTTTCAAACTGTGATGTATTCCAGGCATTAGTTGTGTCCCTATTCACTCGAGAGTCATATGCACCATCATTATCATCAATGCGATTCCTGGAATAAGAGTATTATTATTTTTTTCTATACCACTAGCTTTTTCCTAAAGTTTTACCTATTCTTACACTGCATCTGAAAGGTCAAAATTTTAAATAACCTGTAACTTTCATTTTGCCATTAGAAACTAATATAATTTCCAAAATCTATTAAAATTCTAGATGTTAAGAAATTTAAAATGAACAAAACTAATGTTATTCTTTAGTAACAGGAATAGAAATCATAAAATTATTAACTTGGTATCTCTTGTATTATTCCATAAAACATTTCTGATGTATCACAAAAAATCTAAAAAGGTTTTGGAAAATTTACCTAATTAATTCTTGCAAGTCAGAAAAGTTCTAGATGAATTTATTCAATATCTTAAGTCCAAAATGAAGTAGTCCTTAGTAGATTATTTTCATGAGAAATTAAAAAATACCTATGCAATATTCTTATATATTTGTGGTAATCACACTTTGTAGAAATACCATTAGATAGAGTTTTAAAATAACTATTAGGTACTTGGCTTTGTTATTTTTTTGTTTTAAGAAATGTCATTAGAGTTTTGGCTTATAATTTCATTTTTGGTTGTATTAGTTCATTGTAAAGTAATTTTTTAATTACTTTTTTTTATTATCAATATATTGTTGTACACAAATGTTGGCTTGATCTTATAATTTAAAAATAATTTATTTTTGTTTTTAAAAACAAAGACATTTTGTAGAGATTGCAATATGAAAGCATTCTTTCAAACATGACCAAACATAACTGTTTTAGAAAATAAAAGTACATATTTAGAAAATAAAAGTAGCAACCTATAGTCATATTTTTTATATTGAACCAAAGTCTAAAAAATGACACCTAATTCACTTCACTGCTTTTTAAATTCTTCCTTCGTTATAAATCTTTAGTAAATATCACAAACATATTATTTAATTATTGATTTAGGCTAACCTCTCTATTGATCTAATAATATCATCGGAACAATTATTAACTTTTAAACAATTAATTTATATTATACTGAGGTATTTCAGACTGTTTTTTTTTATCTGATAGTCATTTTACATTATATTCTACACAAACATATTGATAACATATATACTTTAAATAGTTAATATTATTGCCAAGCAAAATTAACTATATTTTAATTTGATGACAGACATCAACAATAAAACACTTTCACTAATATTTATTACTTTTTAAATCACATATTTTTTTATACTATAATGAGCTTTTAAATTTGTTTTTTTTAAACTTTGTTCATATGTAATGTAAAAAGTAGGTATGTAATATTCCAGTAAATATAGAAATTAGTAGAATAAAGCCAAAAATATTATTATTTTCACCGTAACTAATATTTACGTTGGTATTTTAACTAAGAAATAAATACTTCAAAAAAAGCAATAACCTGTTTCAGTATTTCACATAGGACACCGTTCTGTATTTTGTTGAAGTATACGTCTGCCACTAAATATGTAAAAAATAGAGACACTGTCAACTGTTTACAATGTTTTCATAAAATTAATAAAACAATAAATGAATTCGTTATAAATTTAGTCGGTATTACTCTTCGCATGTTTATCAAATTCTAATTTCTGAATCACTTGACAAGTGACAACTGACATTTTAGCCTCGAATGACATTTTAGACATCAGTGATTAGGGTAACCATGATGTCAATGTCAATGTCTATTGTCTAGTTCGTAAACACATCGGTCTGCTGAGTGCTGACTTCACACATCCGCAACCAAAATTTATAAATTTTACTCTACATGTTATTAAAATTATCTTTAAATTTTATTTGTATTAAAATCGAATGTTTTTAAAATTTTGAAATTATTTGGTATTTAAATCTTACCCTATTAAGCAATCCCAACAAACTTTTAACATTTTTATGAAACACTGACTATAAAAGTCTTTTACACTTTTACACGCTACTTCACTGCAAAATCAGATTCGAACTATCGAAATGTCTACGATGAGAACTATAGCTAAGATGGAATGTTGTTACGATAGAGATGACGTAATGTTGAAAACAAACTGGCTTGCTGAGACTACTGCACACCTTGACTTTTGAGGCTTTATAGTTATATCAAACTATACACATTACGCAGACAACAGTTATTTCGTGAGCAGACGTTATTAAAAACGTCAACAAGAAGTGGTCTTTCTTGTCTTGAATACTTAGCACTGCGAGCGAAAGTCCTTTATTTTTAGAATGCTAGGTATATAGTGCATACTTAATTCAAATTAGTTATGCACTATTATTGATGCACATTAATATTACCCAACAATTGCATCGTATTCGTTACGTAATTAATAAATATATACCTAATATGTATAAAATATAATGTGTATATGTAAGTCGTTATTTTTAGTTGACATCGCCTCTATGGTCTAGCGGTTCAGTTGTTGGAATTGACTGCATGAAGTCCCGGGTTCGAATCCCGGGTCGGGTAACAAAAACAAAATTCGGGTTTTCCAATTTGCTAATAAAAAAAAAGTTGCTTGGGATTGAATATGTGCCCGGTTGGCGGTAGGTTTGCCACCTATCACATTGTGGGACTTAGGGCCACTTGCACGTTCCTGGTTTAAGTCTTTAACATTGAGTTAACGTCTAACTCGGGTTAAATCACCTTATATTTGACAGTTTAACTCAGTGTCAGTGTCAAATGTAATTTCGTGCAAGTGGGCCTTAGTGTCTTTGCGAAAGATTGCGAACATTATACAATCACTCGAAAGTCGTAGAAAGCTCCTGGTTTTATATTTTTCGTGAAATGACTGCGATATTAAATTAACTATCCAGAATTTTTACAAAAAGTTGGTTTTCGAGAGCCGAGCATATACTCTCTTGGTCAAATCACTCGTTTTTTTGAACCCAAAGTAAGCAAATTACATGCTTGTGTTATGGTGTTAGTCAACGATTCTAATTTCTAACACATAGAAATACTTAAATAGATACCAGAATAAATTTAATAAACACCCAGACCCGGAAATGCAGACATCTAAATGTTCATCACACAAATGTCTGCCCACGTCGTGAATCGATTATTGAACCCGAGCCTTGCGGTTGATAGGAGGTAGTTAGGCGTGTACACTAGCCACTCGACTAACGAGACGGTCATACGGGTTTCATTTCTACCGTTACAATCAGCAGATACGAACTTTCCATTATCTAGGATTTACAAAGTTATTTTTTCTTTTACCCTGTCTCATCTAACATTATATGCCGCAAAATCTTGCAAGACTTCAAATACGTTATTTTTTTTTTAATTTTACATAGTTCAATTCTATTTTTTTTTACAACTGTAAATATTTGATTTTTGTTATCTACATTTTGTTTGCTTTTTTTGTAATTATTATTAAATAAGCATTTTATATTTACCTTTTTTAACGCGGTACGTTTAATTGTTTATAACAAATATACTGTCACCTAGTTAATAATCGATGTATCCAAACCCGTAAGTCTGCTCAGTATCTTTTAAGTGATGATCACTGAGTTTAGTGTACAACAAATAGCTGTCAAATGACGTGTTTTATATTTGCTATCTCCAGTGACCAACAGAAATACAATGGAGATAGCATTTTTCCCCCGTGTTGGTCCGGGCTCCTTTGTAGAATAGACCATCTGCCTTCCTGTGCCAGGCAGCTCGTAAAAGGCGAGCATAGGCTTGCCGTCACTAACACCGTGACATCTGACTAGATGGTAGAGTTTCGCAGCGACTCGCCCGGATTGGTACCACCGCCTTACCTATTCCTGCCGCCATAACGTCATGACGTGTTCCGGTTCGGTGGGTAAGGTAGCCGGTAAACTTACTTTTGCTCGAGGCCTAACATCCCGGCTTGTGGTTGGCAACGCACCATTACCACTTTTGGTGTCTCTAGGCGGCGGGAATTTCTTACCATCAGGAAATCCGTCTGCTTGTTTGCCTTCCAATGTCATAAAAAAAAAATATCAAATACAAAACACGGCATTTGACAGCTATTTGATGTTCACTTTATTCAGTGATCATTACTAAAAAGATACTGAATAGCCCTGCTGGTAAGACGCCATCTTTAATTAATTATAAAGGGATTATGTTTAAATAATATTTTATACTAGCTTTTGCCCGCGACTTCGTACGCCCTAAATTCGAAGTCAAACAATTCCCTTTTTGTTATACTGTGAAGATCTTTCAAATACCTAAATTCATATCTTATATATATATAAAAATCTTGTGTCACTATGTATGTTGCCATTAAACTTCAAAACTACTGAACTGATTTCGATAAAATTTCACTACTGTCTGTAGTGTGATCCAACTTAAAATATAAGGTAGTTTTTATCCGGATATTGGCGGGATGAAGTTCGCTGGGGCAACTAGTACTTAGTAAATTAAAAAAATCGCCTTCGTGGTCTAGCGGTCCGGCGTCGGACTTGACTTCTTGAGGTCCCGGGTTCGACCACGGCTCTGGCAAACAAAACACTAGAACTTTTTTATTTTCAATATTCTAATGAAGATATCGTTGCTCGTGATTGGATATGTGCCCGGTTGGCGATAGGCTTGCCACCTATAACATATTGTGCCTCTGCCTACCTCTTCGGGGACATATCCGCAACGTGTTACGTGGTAACCCGTCGAGCAAAATTTTTTTTTAATTGAAAAAAATATTAAAAACCCACGTTTTCTTTTAGTTCAACCCGGAAATCTAACCCGGTACCTCATGAAGTCAAGTCTAACACCTGGAACGCTAAACCACACAGGCGATCTTGATAAAATTTAATTTCTGTTTTTCGTTGGATTAGTGTTATGTTTCTTGACCGTAACAAATGAACAAACATTTTTTTTATTTAAAATATTTGATAATTGACACATGGGTACTCACTTGCTTGTCATACAAATAAATTTTGAGCACAATTTATGTATATTATCACGTGCTGTCACATATTTAAAAACTTTGTCCTTTAAACTTCCTCCAACTTGATGACACAACAGAATTAATAGAATAGACGTGCTAATAGAAGTTAAACTCTTATCAATAGTTAACATTTTCTCGTTACCTTTAATATTTAACTTTAATACACCCTATCTTTCAACTGTCAACTGCATAATGAACGTGGGTTAAAGTATATATAATGAGTGTATGATTAATATAAATCTTTTCTGAACCAAGCAACCCATAAAAGGATGTGTTGGGGTTTTTCATGAATTAACTAATTCAAGAGCTTCAAACTATAAGGTTACAAAAAAATCATTGAATTATACTCGTAAACGGCTATGCTATCATCCCCTTTCTGATATTATTTTGCATTGTTAATACACAAAGTAGAGATTACATTAGTTATATTTAATTTTACAAATTTTCTTTGCGACATTAATTGTTAACAAACCCGATACAGAAGATGAACTTACCCATTTCCATTCTTTATAAAACCGTATACGTTTTTCCGTGATGAAAATCTACCTGTCTACCTACAAAGTTTACGCAAACCTATTAATTGACATGTAGGGTTAAATTGGAATTTGGAATCGGATATGTCATTTAAGTACTCTTGAATACAGTGCTAGCAGATTATTAAAATTTTGTTCCAAAAAATTAACGAATCCGATGAAATGTTTTGTATTTGTAGTAGGGGAGCCCAAGAGGAGATTTTTGCATTAACTAAGGCGCGTCAAATTAAAAAATGGGAGATACCCTACACTATTGTTAAACATCTCCATTATGTATCAAATCTCTATATAGTCAAATTAGTATCAAATTCTCTGTCAAATCGTTTTGCCTTGAAAATATATCGTACAGTTTTGAGTATGACAGGTTTATTCTATGCCAATAAGTGCATGTTTAAATTTTTCTTGATCATTTGAACAAGACGTTCGGGAATAGGAGGGTCAGAAACTTTCAAAAACCAAGTAATTTATGTTCATTGTCCATTACGGCTTACTGTCATATTGACATATTTCTGTCATCGGGGGCACATTACTAGGCATATATACTAATAATTAATATTTGATGAGTTCGCCTATGATCAAGTGACTGTAATTGTTCTTTTAGTTTATAGACGCTTAACGCACCTCTAGAAAGAAAAACCTCAAATTACAATTACTCTCCACTACTTTCTTCTATTAAACTCTAAAACGAATGTGTCACCATGATGGTGGAGCTATTACACATTTAGCGTCGCGGGCGCCTCTTCTATAGAATTATTAAGTTCCGCATTATTGCTAATGTCTGGGCAAGGTCATCAAAATAAGTCATCTTGTCACTTTGACCATTGTTACTATTGGCTCTCGGAGTTGATGTATTGGCGCGTATCATTAAATTTGAAAGCTTAGTTAGGAAATTTCAGCAACTGAATACAACAGATTATAATTTCTAAAAATAACAGTACTTATATTGCAAATTTTCTGAGGATTTTTAGTTCCTAAAAGTTCACAAGGTCATCTTTCATTCTAGAGTCCATTGCTAGCGCCTAACACAAACTAATTTTTATTAATAACTAGCTGATCCGACAGATATTGAACTTTTCTTTTCATAAGTTTCTCCTAACAATAACTGACAATACGAAAAAAGGAATACCAAAATTGGTCCATCCATTCATTCGTCATGCGATGACGAAGGAAACAAGCTATTCATTAAGCCGTGTCCGCTGCCTGTTCCTATGTATGCTTGGATTTTTAAAACTATATAACGGATTTGATTCGGCTGTGTTTAATATAAATAGTGATTCTAGAAGAAGTTTTATATTATTATTTTTTTCTTTATTCACATGAACCATACAAGTGGTATTTGTGCGCGTCGACATTTTTTTGTGGTATCAGTTACCGAGGGCGGTATTCCCAAACGATTGTGACTTAGGAACCTTCAAGAAAAGAGCGTACTCATTCCTTAAAGGTCGGCAACACATCTTGACCGCCTTGTTGGTCGAGTGGCTAGCGTATTCGCCTAATTGCATCGACGAATCGCGAGGCTCGGGTTCGATTCCCGACGGGCTGGTATCTATTTAAGTATTTCTATCGAATGGTATCGTTGACTAACACCCATAACACAAGCATATAATTTGCTTACTTTGGGGTTAGATTCAATTTGTGTGACTAGTCCAGGGATCTTATATCTTTGATACTCCTGGTGTTGCGGATGTCCGTGGGCGCTAGTGATCACTTTCCATCAGGTGACCGACTTGCACGTTTGCCTCCTCTTGTATAAAAAATAAAAAAATTAACATAACAACATAGAAGTTTGTCTACCCGTGCGGGCTACTGGTACCATAGTCATTGAAATCGAAAACTGAAAATATTAATTTACTCTGTTCATTTAAAATTATTCTTGTTAATTGTAAGTCGAAAATTACTTAAATAATAAGCGAACTGTTTTTTTAATTTGTAATTTAAAACATAGTAAACCGCGCAAGATATTTGAGTGATGAAGTATAAACGTCTCTATTTCCTGGTCTGGGTTTTTTCAAAGTTATTTCGATATCTTTGGTTTTTCTATGTAAGTATAGTTGACTAACACCACAATAGAAGCTATGGTTTGTTGGATTTTGAGTGAACAGTTATTGTAATATTTCCAAATATATGTCTAATAATCGTAGTAAATACATGACGAGTTAAGTAGTTAATTAAGTTAAATAGGTATAAGTCAAAAGCCACTTGTGATATTTTCTTTAAAATGAAATGGGACCAATAGACTGAAATGGGAAAGATCTCTCATACAAAAAAGTTTATTTAAAGTATCTTCACGCCCATATCCCCAAATAGGTAGGCAGAGTCACAACTAGGACACCCACGACTAGCCGAAAACGCTAAGTCTCACAAAGTAATAGGTGGCAAACCTATCGCCAACCGGGTACGCATCCAATGCCGAGCAATGTTATTTTTGTTGGGAAATTAAAGGCACTTTTTTTGTAATCGAACCCGGGAATTCAAGAAGTAAAGCCCTACCGCTAGACCACAGAGGCGATAGCAAAAAAAATATTTAAACAACACAATGAGAACATCCTCCTTTTTTTGGAAGTCTTTTAAAATGCCAAACACTATTTACATCCCTTTACTTTAGTACTTACCAGTTCACATAATTTCTCTTTACAAAACAATTTATCACAAATGAATTAACACTCAGTGTGTTTTTTTGCGTCTTCACAATATTTCCAAAGTAATATAACAACGTCTGACTTTAAGTAACTATTTAATATAGATTTAATTAAATAAATACTTGTTTTTAAATGAATTTTAAATATTTAAATTTCATTTTAAGTTGTTTTTAAAAAAATAATTGTACTTATTTTAATTGATTAAAATTTTGAAATACGAATTATGCGAAAACTACAAAACAGTGTTTAATTTGCGAAAGATGAGGATAGACTACATTTTCTAGTTTTAAAGAACAAGTTGTAAATTATACACAAATCCCTCCCACATTTTCTTGTTTGTATGATATTTTTAGTTATCGATATTTGCCGTGATAATATTTACGAGAAACACTCGAATATTATCGACAATTATCATTCACTATCAATAGTTTATGGTTTTAACTAATAAACCTAGTTTAGTCATACCCCAGTTTTTATCCTCTCTTTAGCCCTAGAATCTCCAAGGACAATTATTAGCATTCGCTATCAATAGAATTGCTTATGATTTTACCTAATATACCTAATTTAGTCATAAGAAATAGAGACTAACGGTCTCTATCCTCACTACAGCCCTAAAATCTCCAAAGAAATTAATAATATTCTTTGTTGCTGTGCCATAACACTTGCTACTGAAAATTAGCTGAAAAGTAGAATTTCATAGAAATGCTGCAGCCAGCGTATTGTTTTTTTATGACATTTGAAGGCAAACAAGTGTAGGGACTTCGTCATGGTATCTAAAGGTAGTGGTGCGTTTCTAACCTGTGACTGGACTGTTTATTCTCTTGGTTGAGTACTTACTGGGTATACTACCCTCCAGACCGTATCATGACAGCTCTGACGCGGGCGGTAGGAATAGGTAAGGCCATGATACCAATACTTCCGTTCGTCCGTCAATCCGGTTGTTGGACTTGACTTCATAAAGTCCCGGACTCGACCACGGTTCGGCAACAAAAAATGTATATTTTCAATTTTTTAACAAAAGAAAAGTTGGCTGGAATTGGATATGTGCCCAGGTGGTGATAGGTGTGTTTTAGTATTTTCGACAAGTCGTGAGTGCTCTGGTTGTACTTCTGACTAGTACTACGGGAAGAAGGGCGTGTAGATTTTTTTTTACTAAATACTTTAAGTTAGACTTTACTTTTATAGTATTACTGCGTTTCAATATGTGCAGTGACCTTTTGCATTTGATGATTGTGGACTTATCTAACAGAAACTCGAGCATTATACGAAAAAACAATAGCAGCGTTGCACAAAACATAGACGGTGCGCCGTGTCTTATCTTAGTGATGCTTTTCTTTGTCAGGTGAATCTAATGTTTACACTCTGGGAACTATTGGAACACATCGAGTGGTCACCACCAAGTTGCCGTCAGTGGGCCGCACCAGAGAAGCTATGACAGCTGCCGGGAATACTACGACCAGACTACTTGGAATTTTCCAGAAGGTAAGTCTAGTGTAGTCTAAGGTAATCTTAGCGGTGTAATTTTTTTGGCTTACAGTTTGAAAAAGCTATTATCCTTAGAAGGATATATTATACTATCCTACCAATTACAGACATCGCAATTAACATTATTTCAGTCATAAGGATATATTAAACTATTCTTCCAATTACAGACATCGCAATTAATATCATTTTAGTCATATAGGTACCTTACTCTAGTATCCAAAATAAAATCATGAATTGGCTAATTTTTTTCTACCTACCGACTATTAAATAAGGACATCTTATAGCATAAAAAAATGCCTTCCATTATAGGAGAAGATTATTCATTCGATTTAGGTATATGTTTTGTAAACATATTTTTTTTTATTTGGTGACTGTTGTCTAGTGGTCCACAGTTAGACAAGACTTCATAAGGTCACGGATTTGATCCTCGGGTCGGGCAACTAAAAGAGAAGTTGTTTTTCTAATTTTCTAATAATATAGGGTAGCCCGGGATTGGATCTGTGCTCGGTTGGCGATAGGCTTGCCACCTATTACATTGTGGAACTTAGTGTCTTCGTTTAGTCGTGGGTGCCCTGGTTCTGCCCCTGTCTTCCTCTTCGAGGACATGGGTGTAAATTTGCTGTTATTTTTAACATTTTGGTGCTTGCAAAATATTTGATAACTTTTTTAAGTGAAAAATTCTTGAGTGGCGTTGCACACTTTTTTTGGAATGGGTAAAAACTAAAAATGTCTAAACTCGTGTCAGGACACGTGACCTGATCGAATATTCGTAAGACTTAAATGGCGCAGGACGTTTGCGTGAATGTTCGTGTTGTCATGTAAGTGTACGATAGCGCAATAAATGAATATTGTATTCTACTCGTACCACATAAATGATAGTACTTTCATACTGATAATTAAAACAATTCGTCCAAAATTATTCCACAACCATTCCAAAAAATCAAAAATTCACAACTTTTTTCACATATATTATTCACAATTAATATTCAAGTTTTCACTTCTGCTGGCATTCTCGGAGTGCAACCCTTCGTTTTTTTTTTCTCTTTTAAAGCAAGCCCTTTTCGATCGGCCAAATTTGCTTAAATTTGAAAAGGTCAAAAATAGTAAGGTATTAAACTTTTTCATTTGTAGATTTAACACCAAAATTAAAGTATGTTTTTTCTATAAACCATCAAACTACCCAGATTTAAAATATTCTTTCTTCTCTCCTAATAGTTGTTCCTATATTATTCAAACGTTACTTAGGTCATTTCAGTTCAAAAACGATTCTCTAGAGGCGAATTAAAGTACGATGAAAGCTACAAGGACATGCGAAAGTACAACGAAAGCTTTGGGAACAGGCTGTTTGAAATAAAAATATAACGATCGCATCCAGCACGGTCACTGACTCATGGTAGAGTAGGTCACACGCATCCATTGTTATGGTTAACCTCCGAGTAAATGTGTAACAGGGACTATGGACTAGGTAGATAAATTATATTTCACGTGCTAGTACATTACAGCGTATATTTACATTCCTTAATAAATACGGAGTAATAAATACGAAGTAATCGCCTCTGTGGTCTAGCGGTTCAGTTGTTGGACTTGACTGCTTGAGGTCCCGGGTTCGAGTCCCGGGTCGGGTAACAAAAATAAAATTGGATTTTTCTAATTTTCTAATAAAAAAAAAAAGTTGCTCGGCATTGGAAATGTGCCCGGTTGGCGATAGGCTTGTCACCTATCACATTGTGGGACTTAGTGTCTTCGACTAGTCGTGGATGCCCTGGTCTTGCCTCTGTCTACCTCTTCGGGGATATGGGCGTGAAGATACTTTTTACTTGAAGATACGGAGTAAAGTACTCCAAGGCTCAACCTGGTATTATAATCTTTGTTACAATGTGATACAGACTATAATATTAACTTAATTTTCTCCTACGCTGTACGCATGTTCAATAATAATGCCCGGTTCCTATATTCAAAAAACGAGTCGTTTTGATTACGGATGGTAGTATTTTGTACGCTTAGTAAGATTACTAACAACGGTTGCTCGTTTCCGACTATTGATTCTAAACATTTTTTGAAAATATTGGTAACGCTCCGTTACTTTTGAACAAACTACGAATGGTTTAGCTGACGGATTACAATTCGTTGATTATAGGAACCGGGCATAAGACGCACCGTGTTTAAGCAGATATTAAAATAAGCTTAATTTAGTTCTGGTAAACACGTATTTACATTAATATAATATGTATATTGTGTAAAAGTGTGTGTGAGAGTGAAATCGGTATGCTTAGCACTAAGCATAAAAAATAATTTTGTGTAATAACAAGTATAGGTAAATTATTAGACTGTTTAATAATTATTGGGTTTATAAAATTGTGATAGTATGGTCTGGCTGGGCCCTGTAGTACCGGGCGACGAATAGGGCTACGGTATTCTCTGCCTATCGTAAAAGGCGACTTAAGGAGGGGGTGACGGCTGTGAGTCAACTGATCAGGGCGTCAGTTGGCTTAAAAAGCAACCCCGTGCCTTGCTTAAAAAGCAATGCCGTGTGGCATAGCATAGCATGGTGTGAGTTGTGACCCCATGCTGCTGTCGTCAAAGTGCTGACACCAGAAGATTGGATCTTCTTAGCAGATGAGCCTATGGGCAGGTGTGAGAGTGACAGCGTTGCGTTCTTCGGAGATCCCGTAGTTACCCGATACCCACAGAGGATAATCTTCTGGTGGTTTTAGCTGGTAGAAGACCAATATAACCCGCCACTTCCCCGGAAGCGGCGGGAATCCATGATGATTTCCACTCGCTAAAAAAAGTTTATAGTAGTAAAACCCACTCGCCTTCGTGAGTTGCAAGACCTGTAATACATCATTTATGTTTCTAACGTCTAGAATCTCTTTATTTCACCATGAAATCCATCTGCTTGTTAACTTAGCTGCACTAAAAATTGAAGGTTTATATTTAGCATTTAACCACTAAAGCGTAAGGTGATACTAAATAACACTAAAATATTAAAAAAATTCGATAACCACCGACTAAAATGCGCATCTAATTCGGACCATCCGTTTAAAAGTTTTGGCATCGCAGACAGACACACACATACACAGACAGGAAAAACTTACTTATAACATCAATTTTCTAATAAAAAAGTCGTGGGTGCCCTGGTTGAGCCACTGCCTACCCCTTCGGGGATATGATCTTGAAGATACTTCCTATTTTGTCGGGGGTTAATAAAACATAAAGAGCTCGACAAAACAGTCTCAGTCGCCAAGAACGGACTTGAATTGTAAAATCAATAAATCTATTTGTAAACGCTCACGCATTGCGATGGAATCTTTCTATTTGATATCGCGAGCACTTGTGGCCAGAAGTAATGTCCCAGAAATAGCCCACCCTGCTGCATGACTTCAGTCATCGTCTGGAATATTGTTTTATTTAAAGAAGTAATTTATGGGAATGGAATACTTTTCTTTGAATCATAAAAATCTTCTTTACTCCTACTTAAAAATATATTAAGACTTAATTTTAAATATGGAAACCTATAATAAACTTTCCATGCTAAAACAAATACAATAATTTAAATTAAAAAAA
This sequence comes from Calephelis nemesis, assembly GCA_002245505.1. Classification (NCBI taxonomy): domain Eukaryota; kingdom Metazoa; phylum Arthropoda; class Insecta; order Lepidoptera; family Riodinidae; genus Calephelis; species Calephelis nemesis. The sequence goes on along the minus strand of NJDD01004931.1, from coordinate 219,751 downwards.
TGAGTTCAGGAGAGTTCTAATAACCTGTCTCTAATAGTGTTGCTTACATAGATAATGGCTTATTTAGATTGACAACATAATATATAGATTGACAATAGACGTTAAGTAAAATCTATTGCTAAATAGAAGACACGTAGACATGTTGCCCAAGAACGTGGCGAAAGATAAATATCCTACCTCTTCAGACTTCACCCTAGTCTAAATATGTCTTCAGTCTTAACTCCTAGGGAAACTTAGGCGCCTAACCTGTAGCGCTATTATTTTATTTTCTTGCTTTTGATCTGTTATATTTACAATAAAGTGCAAAAATAAATGAAAAATTTAATCTACCATTCACAAGTCAAGTCAAATCCTGGATTAAAGTTTTGAAAACACTAGGAATCGCGGTTTGCGCTTTTTAATTTGTTTTGCTATTCCAACATGTGCTCAACCATTTCTTTATTGAAATATGAATGCATAATGTGATTTAATTATAACTATTTCAACAAACTTGTGGCATTAGACTTCATGTGAAATGTACCCGGAGTCGAAAAATATCGACAACTGTAATAGTACATCACTATAAAATTAAATGCAAAATATGGCGTTCTTGGCAAGCATGAGGACTGACATGACGTCACTTTTAATCGACGACAAAAATGTCGTTATCTCTTTCGGCGTCCATAATATCAACATTTGTTAAAAAGAGAAAAAGATATGTTATTAAGTCAATGGTATTTATACAACTAAATTTGCTATAGAACATTGTTGTTCTTCTTTATATATTCCTATTTCTATGGCTTGCGCTAGTATGTTTCTAAATTTAATAAAATCTTGTCAACCATATTTGACAAGTTATAGAGCCGCTGTGAAGGTTTGTTTAAAATCAAATTGCGCGTTAGCCACATTTGCTAAACTTATGTACAAGTATAATTCTCCTTATCATACACAATAAAAATAAATCAAACGGAGCCGTTAATAGTTATTTGTTCATTTTATAAGTATACTGTTTTCCTTGAAACATAATATCTACATATTATCTCATATATCGTTTATATGTAGTCACAATGTATTGTTACGCTTCATTTAATATAATTCAATGAAGTATTAAGTTACATTGTAGTGTAATGATATAAGAGACAACACTCTCTGACTAGCTATTATCTTGTATCTCTTTTTTAACCGACTTAGAAAAAACGAGAAGGTTATATTTTCGACTCCTATTTTTCTATGTATGATAATCAATTTTACGTTATTTCTGAACCGATTATAAGAATTAGTTTTGGATTTAAAAAAGCGCGCATCCGAGATGGTCTTTTATGCTAAATAGATAAAAATACTTGATTTTTGTGTACGTAAAAAATGACCAAAACGTTTTGCATTGGACGTATTTATTTTATACTAGCAGTTACACGCGGCTTCGCCTGCGTAACTTGGCTTCTGCTAAACCAATTTTGATGAAACAAAGCCTATTTCACTCAGAGATAATTTAGCATTCTAAAGGTGAAAGAATTTTTGAAATCGGTCCAGTAGTTTCGGAGCCTATTCATTTCAAACAATCAAAAATCAAATCTTTTCTTTTTATGATATTAGAATAGACATGTTAGTAATTGGTATCATTATGTTTTTTTTTATATTATAGGAAAGCAAACAAGCAGACGGATTTCCTGATGGTAAGAAATTCACGCCGCCTAGAGACACCAAACATGGTAATGGTGCGTTGCCAACCTGAGGTCAGGATGTTAGACCTCGAGCAAAAGTAAGTTTGTAATGTAACGACGACGTTGCTTAAATCAAAATATCCTTTTTATTTAACAGTTATTTAACTTTTGCATGTCTCAGAAATATTCCACCAAAGTCGTTTAACAATAAAAATATTTTCATCCGACTGGAATTTAATACCTTCAAAGATTAATCCTAGAATGGTATAAAAAAGTTGTCAAACTTGATATTGTCGTCAATGTAGTTGCATTTCTGTGTCAATGACCGTTACATGTTGTAGGTGGAATACGTGTTTCTGGTGGGCGTTGGCGGTGGAGTACCACACTACACGGATTATTCGAAGCACGTGAGGCTCGGCGACGTCGTTGTATCCACGCCGGCGCCAGATCTACAAGATAAGTATGTTGACCAACTATTACAAGGTTTCTAAATATTGCTAAACTTTGTCACGGCTTGATCATACCCGAAGGTCAAAGCATGATTTTTCTATAGACTTTCTCAAGGATTGACCTCAAGAAGAATTATAGAAAGTCGCCAAAGAGTATATAAATACTACGTAATAAGAGGCGGGACTTCCATAGATACATAGCAAACCCGAATTTGTACAAAGTTTACTTGAAAAAGTATAACCCGTATAATTTGAAAGTAAGTCTAAAGGCGTTCAGATATAAGGCAACCAGTGTCATATGATTTGGGCAGATAATAAACATAGCAAACTTTTTTTTTCATTTTTTGATATGAGAGTTGCGCCAAACTGAAAGTCGCTTTTTCAAATGTTTTTTTTTTTTTTTTTTTATTTAGGATGCTGTTTGATGGTGATGGCACATGTCTCTAGCCTTATAGGAACAACCGTTTGTCAAGTGAGACGAAGTATGTAAATACAGTTACATACATTTATGCCAAGTTCCTCACATGGTAGGCAGAGTAGAAACACTGTCGCTCAGGAACAGCTGCAGTAACAGCGCTCTCATAGTTGCATTGTCGACCTAAAGCCACAATTTTAATGAGCCCCGAGATTAATGAATCGAAAAGCAATCTTATTTCCTTCTTCCTTGCCTACTGACTCCATAAAAGGCAACCATAACGCATTATAAGGATTCCCCGGTTAATTTTAGTAACTTAACCAGTTACAGTATTTTCCCTAATCATACTGCATGACCTAAAAAATCGTGATTGAATTTAATTAACATGGCGCTAAACGCTTCGACGGGTTGCATATTCTATTGAAGGCGTCATATGTGACACATTCCTGTGAGCGGAAAACACCCGGACCGCTTTAATATTCATAACTATCCTTCAAGTGGAAATCAAACAAGAATGTCTTAGAACGAAAACAAAAAGATTCCAAGAATCCGGTATTACCTACTAATAGAACTGAACAACCTCAGCGTAGAATCGCTTATCCGCGATTTAGTTGGCGCCGCCTGTTTAATCTGTGATGTAGATTCCTTCTTTAAACCGTCATGACACATTTAACCCTGAGGTTTCATACTGCCTGTTTATTTTTTTTCATTTAATATATTTTCGGGCTTAAAAAGCTTAGGTGCTATTCTTGATTAAACTCTAGATATTAAATTGCATTTACGCCTGTAGATCTTTGATCAACCTAAAATATATAATTGGAGTTTACTCTTTAAGAAACGATTTGAGTTATAAGGCCCGGTACGGAAATTTTATGAGGAGTAAAATCAAGTGTAACACGAGGCGTTGATGCGTTACGTAGAAAGAGACAAATATATATATCTGTAGGATTGAACGTGTAAAAGAATGAGATGGAATACATTACACAGCATATCTCGTTCTCGGGATCTCCTCCTGCGCGATACTTCGTAGTCTCCGTGCAGGAGTCGCTATCTATCAAAATACTGACTATTTGGATCACAATTCTAAGCTCTGCGATGATACTTATTTAAGAAGAATTAACATAACTAAATCTGCTGTAGGAGACATGTGTGCTGCAAGATACATTTCGTAAGTAGTAAACTCCAATCGTGCGTCGTAGCTGACACACACACTTTATTTTTTTTCTAGAATAATCCCCGTGTTGCTAGCACGGACCAGATTTGGTATACCATAAGACTACCACAGAAAGACTACCACCAAAATACAGTATTTGAACTACCGTTTTAGTGTAGCTTGATTTTTTGAAGCTACATATTTAAATACGACCCATAAACTAGTACCTCAGATTTACCTATTATTGCTTGTATATTTGGTGCATAGGCCGTTTTTCTCACAAAAAACAGCAAACAAGCACAAGGCCACTAGTTTTCCTCGTGTTGGTACGGGCTGCTTGCAGAATAGACCATCTGACTTCCAGCCAGACAGCTCCCAAAAAGGCGAGCATAGGCTTACCGTCACTACCACCGTGACTTCTGGTTAGGTGGTAGAGTTTCGCAGCGACTCGCCCGGTTTGGTACCACTGCCTTACTTAATCCTGCCGCTATAACGTCAGCGCTTGCCGTTGACGTGTTCCGGTTGGGAGGGTAAGGTAGCCGGTAAACTTTATTTTGCTGGAGGCCTAAGACCCCGGCTTCAGGTTGGCAACGCACCATTATCATCTTTGGTGTCTAGGCGCCGTGAATTTCTTACCATCAGGAAATCATAAAAAAAATACAGTATGCTAGCTAAAATGTTTCAAATTCAAGACGTCGTCGCAATACTAGCTGAACAGAATACCATACCACTATCACTCAATATAAAAGTTGCTATTATTATAACAAACTAGCTGTCCCGGCGAACTTCGTTTCACCCGTTCTTTTCCCTGCAACTTTTCCGGTTTTTCTTTTCGTAAGAACCTTCCCCTGATCATAAGTAATACAGTAATAAAAAAAAGTTAGCTAAATCGGTCCAGTCATTCGGAAGTTATGCGCTTACCAACACATTTAGCGATTCATTTTTATATTATAGATTAAAAAATATGATATGATAAAAATTATGAAATTCTATTTAAAATCTATCACTATGCATCGAACTTCATAATGTGGCCGTTGTAGTACGTGTCATAGCGGTGAATTTATCATAGAGTATCGAATATTAACATAGGTTGCTCATTGTTCGTTTATTTTTTATTCATTATTTAAATTTTTTTACCGCCTCTGTGGTCTAGCGGTCCGGCGCTAAACATAATAAAAAAATAAGCAAATTATATATTTGTGTTGTGGAAATTTATATAAATAAATAAAATAAATTTAATAAACACCCAGATATACAGACATCTATGCTAATAAAACCTAATCTTGCGTGGCTCGGTGCAGCTAGGTTTTTATAATGTTATTGAAATGTTCCTTTTTTAACGGAACTTAAAGGTTGACATTAGTGGTAATTTTGTTGCGTACTCACTAATCAAATTTTAAGCTATCGCTATCTTCTTTCAACGAAAGTGATAGAAAGAGACAAAACACTTTTAGTGCTGTCAGATTGGCCTATACAAGACGTTTCTACAAATTTTTAATCTTTCATTCGGAAAACGATGATGACAATTTGACACGTTCGGACTATTCTGACATGTCTAAAATGTTCCATCTCTTTTTTGTTTGATTTAAAAAAGATAGCATGAATCTAAAATAAGTTTAGTTTTTAAACTGCAGAATCACCACCGATGTCTTGAATTGATTTTGGTTTTTGAATGGACGGTAAACTTATTTAATGCTGCTAGTTTAATAGTATAATGTTGCCATACGTCTGAATCATGACGATGAGTGTAACCTCTACCGTCGCTACGTCACAGACTGGCTCTCCAAATATGGCGGTAAGGTTCATTACACTAACTATACGTAATGATGAGATACTATACGTATACGTAATGATGAGTTCATAATACTTAATTGTTGCTACGTTGCTTATCGTTTGTAATAGTGAGATTTCTGAAAGTATAAAATAAATATAAATATCCCTGGACAAGTCACACAAATTGAATCTAACCCCAAAGTAAGCAAATTATATGTTTGTGTTATGGGTGTTAGTCAACGATACTAATACATAGAAATACTTAAATAGATATCAGAATAAATGTAATAAACACCCAGATCCGGCAATGCAGACACCTAAATGTTCATCACAGAAATGCCTGCCCCTGTCGGGAATCGAACCCGTTCAATGTAGTATATACTCGACCAACGAGGCGGTGAAGATGGCTTCTTCAAATGTTTTTGTAGAGTTTTTAAAGAAGTGATACATCGTCAGTATACTTATTCCCCGTATTAATCCAGGTCAGCTGACTAGGATAGACCACCTGCCATGCAGCTCGTAAAAGGCTAGCACCGTTTAAAATATAGGTCGTCACTAACAAGTCTACCAATGGCAGAGTGCTGTGCATCAACTTGCCCTGATAAGAATCCTTACCTATTCCTGCGTAACAATGACTCCGAATCTGAGACTAGTTAGACCGATGTAGTCTAATTGGAATTGAAAAAAAAGGCTTGGTTGTATCGTTTCGCTATGATACATCTTTTTATATATGTACATATAATTCTTGTGTTCATTTGTTTGTCACTGACCTCCTTCTAGACGACTGGACCGATGTTGATGAATTTTTTTGTTAATGTTTAAGGAAATTCGAGAATGGTTTAGATTCAAAATTTCGTCCCCTGGAAAATGTTTTTTTAATATTTTTTTTAATAATAAGTAGTTGTTGATTTTGGAATGTTTCACATTTGATCCGGCAGACTGCGCTACTATCGAAGCATTAATGTCTAGCGATACAAAGTTTGCTGAGTCAGCTAGTAGATAAATGAAACTATAACAAATTCAGTACTTTTCCTGTTTCTACGTCATGGTGTAGCATCACAAATTTTGTGGTCAGTTTATTACTAATTCCTACTGCAATGTCGTAATTATTATTTAACATTTATTATTATATTGTGTACTTATATTTTGATAATAATCTCAAAAAAAGTAGTTAGTTTTACAAAAATGCTGCATTTATTGCAAATTGCTAGTCTTTTTTATTAGATATTTTTTAAGCGGGAAAAATAACATTTAAAATGTAATTAAGTTTGTAAGTTACTCCAGTTTCATCTATACATAATATGTACATTCTGTACAATAAAAATATTTAAAGCATAAATAGCAGGGCGTGTTACTGGATCGATACAAAACCCAAATATGTGATTAAAAAATGTTTTATCTGTCTGTCTGTCTGTATGTTCAGGCATGATGTGAAAACTAACGGTTCGATTTCGATGAAATTTGGTATAATTATACCTTAATATCTTGGGCATAAAATGGGTTACTTGGGAATGGGAAGCTAGTGTTGATTAAATTTTATGTTCCTAAGCCAACTTATTTAGTTCCTCTGTTCTCAGACTTGATCAGAAATAGTTACACACAAATGATTTTAACGACGACGGAGGAGCCTCCATCACATGCTCTGCCTGTGGGTTGCTAAAGTCTGAATCCGGCGCTGATACACCTAATCATATATCCCATTCAAATTTAACTTTAGATAAATTAGCTTAGCTAGACATAAAACTACTCGAGGTGAGAATATATTGATTTATAGTAGTTTACCACGTGTTGGTCAGGGTCTAGTCTGTAGAATAGACCATCTGTCTTTCAGCCTTATAATAATGAGTCATTCCCAACTAGACTACTGGTGGCAGTCTAGTCTAGAGTCTAGTCTAAAATTCATCTCGGCGCGGCGTAGCGGGTTGCCGCTCCGCACGTCTTACGCTGATAGATGAAAACGAAAATTGGCAACGTCGCAGTTGTACTTAACGGCTACCTTAATTATATATCGGTTTTTGTACCGGTATTAATACCGGTACACGCCAGATACCGGAATAGGTCTAGCACCGGAACTAACATTACCGGTACTCCTCCGATACCGGTATCGCACCAAGGCCAAATATACCGGTACTCAAAAATACCGGTATTTCAAGCCCTGCTTGCACAATAGGCCTCAGGACAGCGACGCACTTGTTAACGCTATTGTGTCTATAGACCATGACTGTCTCGTACCATCAGGAGATATTTTCGGCAACGCATTTGTGATACTCCTGGTGTTGCGGATGTCTCATCACTTTCCATCAGGTCACACACTTGCTCGTTTTTCTCCTCTTATATTAAAGTCTTGTGCCTGTTCGCTGACCACACATAAAAAGCTATACTGTTATTACATAAACGATACTCAAGTCGTGTAATTTACATTTAAAAGCTACCGATGATGTCATAGTCTCCCGTCCTGTCACATTTATTAAGTCTATGAGTCGCTTTAACCATTTAATGTAATCACTCTATTGACTAGGTGACCCTCGCTCGACATTGCCCTCACCACTTGAACGGTTGACAGGTCATAATGCTTCTCTAGCGTTGCATTGAAAAATATCATCCAAGTCTGAGTGGAACTCACATAATATTATTGATTCCATAACACTGACCGATACTTATATAAAATTATATTACAAGGTGGTAAATCTGAGTATAGTGGAAGACCTCATTATAATACTGTGAGGGTCGCTTGCACGTTCCTGGGTTAAATTTAATTTAAAAAATTAAAAAAAATAATAATTAAAAAAAAATTTCAAATGCAGATTGATTTAACCCTAGTCAGAGTTAAATGTTTAAACCAGGAATTTGCAAGGGGTCCTAACTCGACTGAAAGTACGAGGTTGGATGGAAGAGTATTCGGCCTAACCAAAAAAATAAACACATTACTTACTTACTGAATCAGTTATATTTTTATTTTTCTATATAAGCATATTTTGACTCTAAAAAATAATTTTCCTTAGAGTCAAAATATGCGTCTAATACTAAACTACTTTAACCTCGTCGTTTTGTCGAAAATCTTTGATCTTCCCAAGTGCTTTTTTGGGATAGGGAATATGTGCGGCGGGGAATCGTATCGGATCTATTGAAAAAGGGACGGGTGCAAACAGGTCCATAAAGAAATTTAATGGTGTCAGATCAGGCGAATAAGGCGATAGCAGTAATAGTTCAAAGCCACGATTGTGGATTTTAGCCATTGATTGTACAGACGGATGAAACATGACTTTTCTTCTGAACATTCTTGGACGTTTTTCTTACATTTCCTCTGGTAGACGACGGAGTACAAAACACAGTAGTAATAAGAGTACAGTCTGACCCCTTTCAAGATAGTCAATCATAATCACACCCTGCGAATCCCAAAATACTGACCTGCCTCAGCCTGTAAATCAAATCTGATGGGTAGTTTTGTTTCAATATACTTAATATTTCGTAGATGAACATACTAAACTATGCCTTAATTAGTCAGTTTAAACGCCTTAGTTTTTCTCAGAGTAAGAGATACCCCATTTGATAAATTAAAACCTAAATTTTAAGATACAATGCGTTGAATATTTTATACTTTTTCTATAGATGTCGAAAAATTGTATTTTTTTTTGATTTTCCAACCATCCCATTATATTTTCTTCTGAGATATATTGATGAACCTAAACAGCCCTGGAAAAGCATTATGACAATAATTTTTGTATAATCGAAAGACAATAAGCATGATTCTAAAAATGAGATAATTATATTTTCAGACACGTGTACATATTCTGCGAGAAAGCGGAAAAGAATGAAAAAGGCGGTTGGGATTACGAAGTGAAAACATACAAGCCAGCAGATTTCCTGCTTCAAGACATAGCGCTTCGGGTATTCAGCTCTAACTCTTCATGGAACGCTAACATCGCAGAAGGTAAATTTATCTTCCTATTGTTGTAAAAATTGTGATTTTGAATTTGGTATGGTAAGAAAAATGGTTTAAAATATATAATACTTATCAAGCGACACATAAGAAGTAGGCCTAAGTATTTTGTTATTAGTGCAGTAACTAAATTATATAGTTCTGCGACGATTGGAACTATTCTTTCTTCTTTCTTTCCTGCGCCAGCTGCTATATCATATTATGTTCCCACCGTCATCCTATTAGTATTATATAATAAAGTAAACTTCCTTACGAATAAAAATGGACACACACGCACGCACGCACACACATGCACACTCACACATCCACGCACATGCACACACACACACAAACATTAGTTTCTCCAGATGATAACTACTTGTATTAATATTTTAGTCTAAAGGTGATGTGTATTTTTATCAAAAAACCATCAGCTTCTTTGCAAAAAGATCGCACCATCCTGACATAAAACACCTGTTCAATATTTATTATGTGAAATCCCAATGTAAAACTAAACTAGAACATGTAACCAATAATGATTAATGAGTCATTAGGATAGTATGTCGGTAGCACAAGCACTTAACACACTATTATCATTTTCATGTTTATTCAGATTTAAGCCACTAATTGTGTTATAGGAAATTGTGCTAATCTGGGCCTTATTACAGGATTGTATATACCGAGTGATATTCTTAGTACGTATGTATGTATCCGTTTGTATGTCATTTGAGTTTTTAAATTATGGCACCGGAAAAGATTTCGGAAATTTTACATACATATTGATAGAAATTTATGCATGTATTATGTAAAATCTGTATCTATACAAAGTAATTTGGGTCTTATACACGAGCTTCTGGATAGTAGTAAAATAATAAATAAATGTTCACACTACCAATTTTTTTTATTTAATTGAAAGAAAAGAACAAAAATAATGTTTAACACCTTCGGTATAGTATCTATTAAAAGGAAATGACAGGAATGTATATTATTACTGATTTTTTCATAGTAAATTAAACAATCGTCGGGATTTCGTAATGGGAAACCAGACGCGACTCTTTTTGACAACAAAAGTGGTATTGGTGTGTTGCCAAATGTGGGATTACCAAGATAAAAGGGCGTCTTGCGTAACTTAACCACCTTTCCGACCCTTGAAACTAACTGATATCATTGACCTCATCGCGACAAAAATAGTTTTGATGCTTGTAACAAACCTAGCGATTCGTCGCAGAATGGAACTTCATCCTTCAAGTCATTAATTCAAGTCAAGTTATTTTCGCTTTTTGAACAAATAACTATTATCATTACGGTGGCCATGCTGTTACAATAAGAGAATAACAACGGGAAAACATGGGCCTATTAAAGTTCCTAACTTGAAGAAAAGTAATTTACGTACAGTCTTTAATGATTTCTTATTATTCTTTTATAGGTTTAATGCGTTTAAAGGGAGTGCCCGGAAAATGGGAGCCCCCTGAAGAGAGAACTGACCGACTGACTGTAGACGTTGGAGGCGGCGCCTACATTGAAGTGTCTCATCCATCACCCCAAGGAGAGGAAATGTAAGTTTTCTTTTAAGGTTATAAAATCGTTATTCATCAAGCTACGGCTCTCGACCGTAAGCCGTCCTACAATAAGATCGTCGCCTGAAGACACCATAGATGCCCATAAGGAGTGGCCATCTTCTGGCTGGAAGCTTTGGTCACGTTTGCTAATTTACCTACCCTGCAAATGCGGAATCAAAAATTAGCTTTGAATCAAGAGTTTCGTTTTGAATCTTTGAATCCAAGGTCTCTAAATGTGTCAGCCTGTTATAAAGGAGTATCCATGAAAAAATATATTAAATTCAGTGGGTCACGTTTTCGGCTACATGTCGAAACCGAACATTTGGAGAGATTCAAGCCTAGTTTGTTTGTTAAGCAATAATTTTAGAATCTATTTAAATCTTGACATGTTTCCTATTGTTTTACATATTTTCATATCGTCCGCAAAAAGAAAGATAGTTGAATAGTGAAAATAATGATAAATATCGTTTAAGATAGTTGAATGGTGAAAATAATGATAAATATAGTTTATGAATATTAGAAACAGTAACGGACTTAAAAGAGAGCCTTGAGGGACGCCTGATGGAATTTGTATCCAATTAGATGTGAAACCATTGAGAACAACTGCTTGACTACGATACGAATAAGATCACCGTGAATACCTGCCTAATGAGTTTGCTAAACAAAATACCATGATCAACACGATCGAATGCCTTACTGTAATCCGAGTATACAACATCGAATTGGAAACTCTTTTCTATATTAGAAGTTATTTCATCCGTAAACAATGCAGGATTAGAAATACAGGCGAAATTTCAAAAATCCATGTCGGTGTGGGGTAACTGTCGATTTAATCGCAAAATACGTTTGGTCATAGATTCTACACTCATGTATCTTTGATAAGTTTGGAAATTGGTCTGTAATTCGTAACATCAAAAGCAGTTCCTTTTTTACAAGAATACCATCAACGGAATCATCTAATATGACGCCGAAAGACTGATTTTTTTTTTAATTATTTCAATAACTGACTATCTAAAATTCAATATTAATATTAGTCTAGTGCGCTTGTTAGTCCATGATCCTTGATGTACATTTGCGTCGTGTGTGTCAGGCGCGGCGGGCGCGTGCACTGCGCGCCGGTGGCGG
>NJDD01004931.1:190529-205618 GCA_002245505.1 Calephelis nemesis | reverse complement strand
GCCCCTAATTAAAAACACTCATTTGAATCCATAATTTTTACTCAGTATTTATGTGATTTAAAAATTATAAATTTTACGTATGAGAATAAATGTTTCGTCATAATGCGACAAATTAGAACTTAATAAAATGTCATATAAAGATAATCAATGATTGTTGTTGTGTTCGTATTGAAATATTTTAAGAATATATTGTATTTTATATGTACGAAAAATGTATGTTTACGTTGTTCGTGTTGTTTTTAAATCATAACTCGTAACGTATGAATAAATCGTTAGACGTTCTTTAAAAGTTCTCTTGTATAATCGGCGGGTATAAGGTTAATTATACTAGTAGACTTTCTGTTAATTTGACAGCAATTCGAAGAATTACACATTTCATGCATTGTTGTTGTTGCATTGCTTAAATTTTATAGTGGTCAAGACTCAAAAAGTTATAAAAAAGTTAAAAGTCAAAAATAAATAATTATAAATAACTTTATTTATAATTATTTATTTTACTTCCATAAACATAACTAAAAAGCAATACGATAATAACATTTGGCAAAGACTATTGTAGTTATAAACGCCTATTTCCAGAATGGAACGTTTCATTTTTAAATATCTATACTTACGGCCGCATGCAGAGACGTCAATCATCTTTTATACTCGGTTCCTATAATCAACGAACCGTAATCCGTTAGTATAACCATTGGTAGTTTTCTTAAAACTGATAAAGCGTTGCTCATAGTTACACAACATGTTTTGAGTTAACTGTCGTTAACGGGCGACCGTAGTTATGTTTTATACTATTTGTATAAAAAACTACCATTCGTAAGCAAAACGACTCGTTTCTTGAATATAGGAACCGGGCATTAATCAGTCCCTAATGCCTGGTTCCGATATTCAAGAAACTAGTCGTTTTTGCTTACAAACGGAAGGTTTTTGTACGAAAAGTTGAAAATCTAACTACGGTCGTTCATTGTCTATTGATAGCTCAAAGCATTTTGTGTAACTATGAGCAACGCTTCGATACTTTTAGATAAACAACCAATGGTTATACTAATTACGGATCGTTGATTATAGGAACCGGACTTTAGTCGTAATTTTCCATATAAAATTATGACTACGATAGATTAACCGTTAGTTAATGTCTATAAGTGTATAAGACGTAACGTGGTATAGATGACAAAGACAAAAATCTGCTACCAAACATCTGTAGATATATTTGATCTACATATTAAAACTAATTAACTTTTTACCCGTCGATTTATTTAATAGGTGCGGAACCCAAATATCGATTTTAAATGCCTTTAGTAATTATGTGATAATTAAAAATAAAGTTACCCGATTATTTATAATCATAGATTTCCAATCACATTTAGAATGTAGCTGATACATACAGGTCCACTTGCCTTACATTTTAGATTGGTAAGATATTTATACATGTTGTAGATGATTGTTCATTATATGCTTTTGTTAGTAGACAGTACATTAAGTATTTCATGTGTCATAGTTATTAGGCTCAAATAATCTTCCTATTTGTTCTTTGTCATTCAAATTCGTATAAATTTATAGCCAGTAGCGGCTTAAACAACCGCGAGGTCTATAGAAAGGCCATTATTTAAAAAAATGTGTGATTTTATGAAACCACGGTAAAAGTGAATATTGATCTATAACTTTAAACTATAGAAGCCGCCATATTGGCCTCGGCTGCTCTGACGCCACCGTCACGCGACATGCGACACACAGATCAAAAAAATTGAGACGATGTAATAAAAGTTTCACTTTAAAAAATCACCTAATCTGGGTTGGCGACTTTTGTTCAATTTTATCCCAATAAACCAATAAGATGGGGCTGGCTACCTTTTTTCTTTTTTTAGGTTCCTATAATATAGCGGGGCTCTCAAGTTTACAAGTTGGGTTCTTTCATTATTTAATATGAACCTAACACATTAGCTGATTAATAGTTCTTCCACACAAACTTGTTTTGTTATCATTACTTCATTGTTTTATCATGATGTTTCTGATGCAATCTCCACTTAATGATGTGGATCTGTTAATTAATGTAATGCTACTTAAGTGTCATTATTATTTAGTTTTATTTATTATCTCATGTGTTTGTATGTGTAAGTTATAATTATACTCTGTTCAGGCGAGATTATTTTATTGTATCACTGTAAACAAAAAGCATGTTTATTGATTTAAATGTTAAAGAAATCGCTTAACCGGGATTATTCTTTTACTTAAATAAATAAAAGTATGACGAATATTTTTTGTAAAATAATAACTGTTTTCCCGTTGAAAATATGTGTTTTTTTCGAACGAAAATTGTTGACCGAGAGTGAAATACAATTTATAATTTAATATTATTATATTAAGAGTTAATAAATGTTATGTTAATTTTAGTTATTATTTATGTCGAAGAAAGACCTTGCTCGCTGAAGAAATAAAAAATATTCATTTGTCCAAAGTCTGATATAAATACTTAAATTCGAAAACATTCCGTAAATTATTAATATTTAGGCATTTTGGACGATTCAAATATAGCATACCTACAATTTCATAGTCGTAGCAGTAGATAGGTAAAAATTATTTGGAGACATTTTAAATCTACATATATTTTAGGCCGCGAGAACTAGTACGGTCTAAACATTAACTCAAGTATGGACATTAAAAATGTGTTTTATATACAAAAAGGCCTAATATTGATTGTTTCCTACAAACGTACTAGAAGCAATACGTCATTTTTATTAATTGTTGGATAGAAGTTCCTTACGGCAGGCTTAGTGGTGATAAAGATTTTGATGCGCGACCGAACTGAAAAAAATGTGATAGTAAAATTCGTAAGAAAAAGTCCGTGGAATAAAACCGTTAAATGAGACGTGCGCAGGCGCGACAGTCGTATACAAAAGCGAGTAGTGTATAATACCTTTCTCTCTCTTTATTTTTATTTTCTCATCCCTTCTCTCTCTATAATCACTCCACCCTGCCAATGCTTAGTATATACTCAGGAATGTTGTCGATTCTACATTAGCCGATGGAACTTCGTTCCTACCTGGTATCCCACGACACCACAATTATATTTTTTTGTAACATTTTCAATATACATTTTTTAATATGACCATTCTTAGACTAGTATCGTGTGTAAATTATAAGGCTAGTCAGTGACCTATTGAAACATAATTATTTTAATAGTGAAAAGCAACTTATTGCAATAATATTGTTTTATCGCGTCACTGCAAGGTTTTACTTACCTAAATATTTCCTCTCGCGGCCTTATTTTATAATATTAAGACCATTGACCATGTCATAATAAATTTTGTAGTTGTATTCTAGTAGTATGTTATAATAGTTAAACGTTGGTTACTATTTCACTGCCATGAATGGCCTATTTATTGATTATAGATTATAATTATTATACAATATGTTAAAGATTGTTGTGGAAACCAAAGTTTACAATTTCGGCTGTTTCGAACAGGTCTAGTCGCCTGATATATCTGTGGATATTTATTTACACGTTTTTAGAAGTATAGTTACTTTTTAATATATTTTAATAGATTATAATCTAAATTTGTCAAAATAATTACACATCTAAATTAATGTGTAAAAGTGCTAACTCCTGAAGGCCAAAATAAGTATACATTTTATTTTTCACCATAATTTGACATAAAAACGCTGTATTTCATTTAAATTACAGATTCTGAAATGTTAGTTTTGGACCATAAGTAGTTTATTTTACTTCTTTATTCTATCTACTTATATAGTTTCTATAAATTCCATAGTTTCAATAATATTCAAAACTGCCAAATATTTTTTTAATCCTCTTCCGACAAGAATTAAATCCATGTTAGCATCTTTATTCATTAAGGTTGTCAATGTTAAACATTTTTGTAAAATGGTATTATTTAATATTTTTGTTGTATTTTTAAGTGCCTATTTTTATTATTTAATTTTTATAAGAGACGTTTTGCAGTAAAATAAAGTACCGAGTGATTTTTTGTAAACTAAACTACGTAGCTTTGTTTGTATATTAGCAGTAAATTTGTGTAATTTTTTTGTATACTACTTAGCTTTTTTGAATTTCGATAGCACGAATAAAGTTTTGAACAAAATTTATTTCTATTTTTTCTGTAACTTTGAAACATCCCTTATCCCTATTCCCTCATCCTTTAATGCGTCAAAGTTTGCATTGTAGATGAATAAAAGAAAGTATCTTCACGTCTATATCCCCGAAGGGGTAGGCAGAGGCACAACCAGGGCACCCACAACTAGCCGAAGACACTAAGAAATGAACACATTGAACACTAGATGAGTACATCGACCAATATGGGATATACTGCTCAATGAATTCGCTAAGAAAGAAATAACTAACAGTAAAAGGCAAGCATAGGCTTATTGTCACTAACACCGTGACATCTGACTATGTGGTAGTTTTGCAGTGACTCGCCCGGATTGGTACCACCGTCTTACCTATTTCCGCACTAATGTCAGCTGCCGTTGAAGTATTCTGGTTCGGAGGATAAGGTAGCCGGTAAACTTACTTTTGCTCAGGTTGGTAACGTCTCTAGGCATCTTGAATTTCTTATCATCAGGAAATCCGTCAGCGTAATTGCCTTCCAATATTATAAAAAATAAACAATGTTACGCAAAAAAGACTAAGGGCCAATATTCTGTTCAAACTTCAGAGGGGGCAAACAAAGAAAATCCTAGACCATGTTGTTGTGATCCTGGTTGGTTGTTCTATCGTATTTTAAACAAGTAAATATCTAGTAGAGGCTAGGTAATGTTCCTTAATGGACAGTTACTTTACTCTTTGAGTAATGATTTCAAACAAAAAATGGTCAGCAATAGCTTTACTTTTGACAAATATTCTCACGGTTCTCCACGAAATTTAAATTTAAAACCTCTATTTTCTTTGTAAGAAATTAATCCAGGATCCAGGTCAAAGCTTAACATTTTAGTTATATAGTCCGTTTAAACAGTTTTCGATCATTCGGACAGCTAGAGATCTCTTCTAGGGAGTGAGGCAGCTGCCCCTCTCTGCCCGTACCTGGCTAAGCCATGAAATAGACCCAATTTAAATAAATTTTAAAATATTGGAATGAGAATAAGATAAATGTGATGTGTGTCGGTTCTACGTAAAGTTTCTCCTTTTGCTGTCAATAGTTTACAAAATAAATTAAGGGAATTTGTGTTTTTTTGGTCCGGTCAACTGCTTATTAGGCTCCTTGCTTATTCTGTCGTTCACGCATAACATAGTACATTTGTCTAGGTCTTGAACTTATATGAGGTAATATTAAAGTAAATTTTAACAGAAACATAATTTCAGCATTTAACATATTATGTATTTACATATAGTTTATATTAAATTATAGTATTCTTACAATAATAATTAGTAATTAGGTACGTCATGTATGTGAATAAATTTTTTCACCACCATACTTCAATCAATTTGAAATTCTGTCAGTAGACCATAGCTGAAAATAAAAAAAAATTGTTACAACATAAAATCTATAAATATAACATACAACATAAAATCTATGTATAACATAATATACATATGTGTAATTCTTCTGTGAGTGTGTCACTGAACTCCTTCTAGACGGCTGGACCGATGTTGATGAAAGTTTTTGTGCCTGTTCAAGGGAATTCGAGAATGGTTTAGATTCACAATTTGATCTCCTGGAAAATGTTTCTTTAATTAATTTTTTAATAATAAGTCGTTGTTGATTTTGGAATGTTTCACATCGGATCCGACAGACTGCTACTGTCGAAGCGTTAATGTCAAGCGATACGAAGTTTGCTGGGTCAGCTAGTTATTTTATAAATAGAATTTGTTGTTTGAAACCATATATCATCGTAGCAAGTAGCAAAACGCATTTTAGTAATGAAAATATCGTTATTTTTTCATAACATGTAGGTATTTAAATTATGCGCTTCGGCTTTGCACTTTTTACTCTTTTTCCACTTTGTACTTTTATTTTTAAATTGGCTGACCTAATCTACATAAATTTTAGCGAAATGATTAAATATTAACAACTCTCTTTCTCTATAATACATTCGGATTTCCGAAGCTTGACGAATATAGCCGGATTGGTACCACCGCCTTACCTATTCCTGCCACCATAACGTCATGACGTGTTCCGGTTTGGAGGGTAAGGTAGCCGGTAAACTTACTTTTGCTTGAGGTCTAACAACCCGACCTCTATTCGTAGAAAAAAACTACCGTTCCTAATCAAAAACGACTAAGTACCCTCTTTAATATAAGAATCTGCCCCTGTGTTGGTCAGGGCTCCTTTGTAGAATACACCATCTGCCTTTTCTGCTAGGCAGCTCGTAAAAGGCGAGCATAGGCTTATCATCACTAACACCGTGACATCTGACTAGGTGGTAGAGTTTCGCAGCGACTCGCCCGGATTTACCAGTACCACCGCCTTACCTATTCCTGCCGCCATAACGTCATGACGTGTTCCGGTTTGGAGGGTAAGGTAGCCGGTAAACTTACTTTTGCTCGAGGCCTAACATCCTGACCTCAGGTTGGCAACGCACAATTACCATCTTTGGTGTCTCTAGGAATTTCTTACCATCAGGAAATCCGTCTGCTTGTTTGCCTTCCTCTACCATTAAAAAAAAATAGTCAAGTTCCGGCCCGGAGGGTAGGGTAGATGGCACAACAGGCTTAACATCCTGGCCACAGGAAAGCGACGCACATGTACCATCTAACACAGTCTAGAGGGCACGTTATCATCTGGAGTAAATTTTTAGGCTTGTCACATTAAAAAAAACATGTTTTTTTAATAAAAATCTCACATGTCATGTCATTTCTATCAGCTTGAGTCTCGTATTGTCGAGAGGAAAAAATGATGTTTTATGCTCAGTCTTAAAATAGAAAAAGCGAAAATTTTAATTAAAAGTTACATACATACACACATATTACTTATGTCAAGTCTCTTATGGAGTAGGCAGAGAGTATCGAGTGCCAGACCTCATGATCCTGACAAACCTGTCTGGCTTCCTTCACATTAATTTCCCTTTTCATACAAACACGCCGGTTTCGGAGACACTTGACATCACCCTCAGATAATATCCGTGTGATTTGATCGTGGAATGTCAACCTTGGTCTCCCCGGGTACCTACATCTATCCACATTCACATTGTATATCTGCTTTGTCAATCTTTCATCTGTCATTCTTTCCACATGACCAAACCAGCGGAGCATGCCCTTTCGCATTTATCAACAAAACCTTCTTTCAAACCCACTCTTTCTCGGATCTCACTGTGACGAATGTCTAGTATATCATGTAAAACGGAAGATTACTTACTTATCGTATTTCACACTACTCCAAAATGTTCATTCTGAAAAATGAGAAATAAAATATAATGTTTGTAGGCTAAATTATGAAAACCAATGCTACTTGACAATGAATGTACAATCATTTTTATTGAAACACATAGCTCAACTCTATTGTAAGGTATGCCCATTTCACATATTGTATCATTGAATAATAATTGTTACTGTGGTCATTATTCTTCAAATTCAGAAAACCAGTGGTCCAAACACCACTGCATTGCAATTCAAAAGTAATAACAAATAAATTGAAGTACATAACCTAGTCAACATTAACTCAAAATAAAAAGTTACTGCAGTACACTTTATTCAAATTTACTTGAAAAACTACCAGAGAGAAATCATAGATTTTCTGGTGAAAAATCTTAATTTTCTGTGTTAAATATAAAAATATAAAAATATTATTTGTATTTCCCTTGGTCATCGGCATCGAGCATGAAAGGATGGAACAATTTTGTTTATTATTTTTTGTCTGTTAGCCAGGAGCACATTCATATGAAAAAAACTCACGCATAGCTAGGAGAGGACAATGTTTGTCAGCTTACTTTAGTATATCTATACTTATAAAATAACATGTCCTGACTGACTGACTGATTTCCAAGTAAAAACTTTTTAAGTTATGGCTATGAAATTTAGTGAGTAGGGTCGTTTTATTGAGTAGGCACTAAGGACGGAATTTCGGAATTTCACCTCTAAAAATTTCGCTTACGTATGCTTTCTCTTACGACATAGGATTAGTGGATGACTAAGGATATTTAAAATTTAACTTCCCAGTGAGTGAAATAGAAAAAAAAATTTGTATGATTTGTTTATTCCTTGGACCGTTTTGCGTGAAGTTTCATATAAATTGAGTATGGCAAAAATAATTTGTTACTGATTTTAGTTTATAAATTCAATCTCTATGAGGACCTAATTGTAACATAATTCAAATGAGAAAACCCACTATAATATTGAAAACCAAGTCATTTTGTGTCATCACAATTTTGTGAATATTTTATTACATGTGCTAAACATTGTATAAAAAATTTAACACTTTGGTATTTTTGAAGGACTTTTAACATTAAAATTTCCAGTAACTGATTTTTTCAATGTAAATTGGTCGCAAGTTGCAATATCTTACATTGATAACCGAATTGAAAAAAGAATGAGGTAACAGATTTGAATGCTACATTTTTTAAGTATTTTCATCAATTGCTTAATATTTTGTGATAAGATTTAAGAAATGGTTATTTTATTTGAAAATTCACACTTTCAAAATGTCTTCATTGCCACAAAATTAGAATTTGATGATGGAATCCTAGGGAAATTGAGGAAAAAATTTCTATTTTTATATATTTATATGATGACATTACAATAAGGAAATTAAAATCAGTTTCAATTTGAGTACATTGTTTTACTTCATTTGAATTGTATTATTTCCTTATTTATATAATTATATGAAAACTGACTGTAATTTACACTAGGTGTGCAGGTGCGGAACTACAGCTTTTTCATGGTTTTTGTTCAAAAGAGTAACAAACATTCATCAGTCACAAACTGTGGCTAAAAGTTTATAAAGTTTAGAATTAGTAACTTTATTTTCGCAAAAATTTCTATGTCTACCTTAACTGAAATTTATGTGCCCACCCCTGTATGAGAGTCGAAAGATACTATTTAACACCACAGTAATATTTGAAGATTTGCAATAAGACATGTATTGCAGTAACTTGTAATACAACAATTAAAACACATAATAAATGATCCCACTTAAAACATAAAATGTTAGTAACAATCTGTGAATTTTCAAACATAGCATGAACATTAATAACATCCATTATTAGTGAGTAGGTAAGCACAAAGCAATATTTTACATATCTAAGATATTTTTGTTACATCTTGCACCATATCCAGAATAAAGTGCAATAATTATATTTTAACCGCACAGAGTATCTGCAAAAACTTCATTTGCATGTTATATAATTGTTCTACTGTGTAAAATATCACAATGAGTATACCACCTAAAAGTGCAAACACAAAAGCAATGTGTCAATATTAAATTCTGTTACTTGCATCAATCTCAGAAGCATGGTGTTGATTCACCAGCATTTGTTATTGTTGGTCTTCTACAAGTTTAAAATAACATTATTTTTTTTATAATTATTAGGCAAATATGGACAAATCAAATTATTTTCAAAACTTGATTTCAAATATTTTAATGGAATACAGTACAATCTTATCCTATTTGTTTCGGAATTTATTAGAGGTACTTAAAATCAAAACACATTTTTTAACTTAAGTCATAAGAGACAATCAAGTAAATGCATACCAAGGTTATAATGTGATAAGGAGCATACAAAATCTATATACCTATCTTTACAAACTCTGCCAGAGTAGTGTCATAAGTGCCAAACTATAGATTGTACTGTATTGTTATTGTCATGCAAGAAGAAACTTGTACAACACTTGTAAAACAACTTCTAAACTTTGCTTGTTAAAACATCAATAATTTATTAATTTGAAATAAATTTGCTTTTTAAAAATATCTCATACAGAATACTTTCATTTTTAAATTATGAACATCTCAAATATTATCCAGTGACCTACATACTACAAACCTCAAAGGTCTACAAATACCTAATAAGTTGAAATGGACTGTATGCATAATCAATTATTCTTACTAATTTTCAAAACATGTGCACACTCTTAAACTATAGCTATGGAACTAATGTCACTGAAGAGCTGCGACACTAAGAGAGTTGGTGACACTCACTAGACAGCAGGCGACACTTACTAAGATCTCTAGTACCAAATCATCTTTAGTGAAATCAAGCTGCGCATAGTACTTACTAAAAGCCATAAAGAAGAAGAACAAATCATCAACTGTCAGACTAGATCATAAGCTTGGACTAATATATAGCTGTCTGCAGGGGCCTTTAGCATGCCAAGAGTTTTAAAGAAATAGATTCACATTTGTTTTACAATTAGTTTATACTGCAATAGAAAAGCTTGAATATATTTATCAAGAAATTATAGTCTTCTTCTAAAGATATTCATAAAATTCACAAATGAAATTATCATTTTAGTGTTTGTAGCACATTTTACAGAACTGATTTCATTCTACTTACCAGCATATTTAACTTCATCAAAGGCTTTTCTAGCCTTTTTAAGTTCTTCATTCATAGTAAGAAGATCCTTAACTCGAGCATATTTTCTGAAATCTTTTCGAACCAGAAATATAATGTCTTCTACTTGAACACGTCCAGGTCTCCCCACTTCCATAGCTCTAAAAATATTGGACATGTTTGTTTTCTTTAGCTGTTAAATTAGTTTGACTGTAGTAAGAATTTATATAAATAATTTTTGGTATGTATAATTTATGAAAATTATGTTATTATCAAACAATGGTGAAGATATACACATCACAAATTATAGTAGTGTTTGAAAAGTAATAAAAAGAAATCTTACTAAGCATTTGTAAAAATTACATCTAGCAATAAATAAGTGAATATTTTGTAATAATATGATTGAGAGAAACCTTATACAACCTATAAAATAAAATAATTCACAATAAAAAATGACAGTCTTATTACAAAAAATAAATCATGTGTTGTGGTAAAATAATACCGGCAATTATCTTGTAAAATATTAAAATTTAAATAACGTTTCTGGGTTTAGTACACATTAAAAGAGTAGATTATGAAACATTAAAATAAACTTAAAATTATGTGGCACATAATTTAGTACCGATTTGAAGTCATAATTACAAACAAAAAGTTTGTCCACATAACAACAATGTCTGAAAGAAGTAGTAAAATAATTTTACCACAATGCTAGGATTAACAATGGATTTAAAAGATTCATCTACAATTATTAATATCTACATGATATTACTTAAATGTTCTTAATTTTAGTTGTACTTTACCCATCCCAGTTTGTAAATTATACTAATTGTAGATGGGAATGATTTCTACTACTGCTCGACAGGAAAATGCTAATTTGCTTTGGGCGCTTAAGTGAACTTTCTTTTCCAATACAAAAGTGATACAAACTGTCATTCCTCCTTAACTCATTTCTGTAATAGCTTTTTCTATTACATCTACTTTGTTTATTATGTATTTGAATTAAAAATAAATCAGCTACAAAAAAAATACTTTATTGTTAATAATATATAAGTATAACTCACTTATGCGTTGTTTCCGTGATGAACTCTATGACTAAATCTTCAAGAAAATCAACACTTTCGGTGTACGGATTTTGATCATCTCCAAAGCCATACATCATACATCTAAGTTCTTTGCTAAACAATCTCTTACGCCCCGATGATGTTGCACCTAGCTGATGCTCAGTTTCTTCTTCATCGAACTAATAACGAGATAGATATTTATGTATTATGATATTGAATGGTCAATGACATCTGAAAATATTTCTAACATAATAATACAATTACCTGGTCAAACTGATCTGGAGTATCAGCTGCAGACGCCATAGTGCCTTTTACAAACGATTGCGATGTTATTTGTATTATGTATTCAGAAAATATTAATTTCTGAAAAATATGTACCTACGGTAAATGCTAATTGCTACAAAATTGTAAATTTGCTAATTATTAGAGATGTGTCAACTCGATTTGCTAACCCGAGTCAACTCGAGTTAGGTCCAACTCGAATCGACTCGAGTTGATTTATCTATAACTCGAATTGGCAATTGCCAATAATCGCACTCCCCACGAGCCGCGATAGCGCCGGCAGAACGTAGTGATTATATTCTCTTTGTCGCCGGCTACGCGTCAACAGCAGCCAAACGACACCGACACAGGCGAAGCGAAGATCCTATCATTCGAAACTATATTCATTGGTGCGAATGACAAAAAAAAATACTGTCTTTTTTCTTGGAATGAGTAACGTGTTGCCAACCTCACGGTTTTTACAACTTTACTGGGATCTTTTAAATACTGTCGCACATTTGAGGTTGTATTGGAAAGCCGGTTGTGTTGTGTTGTGGTTGTTTACTATTTGTTATTATCGTTTGCTTGCGCTTACTATATTTTTTTTAAAAACATGCTAGGACCGAAATATAATAAAATAGATTATGATATCTGTATAGATAATTAATTAATAGTATTTGATACTTTCGACTTCATCAAGTTGGAATGATATTATTTTGTTAAGATTGGTAAATCTAAATAGAGTTATTGAGAATTGATGTAAATTACGTTCTTTAAATAAATAAAAATACTCATTATACCTAAATGTCAAAAGTAAGTAATACACATAAATGAATTGATTTTTTCATTATTGCAATAGTTATATTTAGTCTACTCAATTGATTCAAGCGTTATTTGGTTGACCTTTTTTTATGGTGTTAGAAGATAAACAAGCAGACAGATTTCCTGATGGTAAGAAATTATTGCCGCCTAAAGACACAAAAGGTGGTAATGGTGCGTTGACAACCAATGGTTGGTTTTATAGGCCTCAAGCAAAAGTAAGTAAACCGGTTACCTCATACTCCCAACCGGAACTCGTCAACGACAAGTACTGACGTAATGGCAGGAATAGATAAGGTACAGATACCAATCCGAGTGAGTCGGTACAAAACTCTATCACCTAGTGATATGTTATGGTGTTAGTGACATTAAGCCTATGCTCGCCTTTTATGATCTGCCATCTTCATGATTCTGCCAAGGCGGAAGGTCTATTCTGCAAAGAAGCCCTGACCAACACGGTTAATAAAACAACCATTTTAATAAAACAACAAATCTTACATCGCTACTCCACCAACAAGGAGCGAACGCGGAATTGCGAGGTAAGAGTTGTTGTTTTATTTATATTTATTCTATAAAACATTTCTTATCACATTTAATTCGTTAAGAAACAAACGAGTTATTCAAATTGATAAAAACAAAGAAAAGTTAGCGTGGCTGAACGTTATTTTAGTTAACTCGAGTCAACTCGAGTTCAATTCGAGTTACCGTAATTTTAACTCGAGTTGATTCGAGTTAAGTTTAACCCGAGTCGGCACATCACTACTAATTATTAACAAAATATGTCAATTGTCATTTGTCAATCGCGGCGTTGACAGCTGTATTTTTGTTGTTGTTGTTGTTAATTAACTTGCCCCTTTGTAGGGCCGGTGAATGCCGTTAGGCCATGCTACCATGTCTTCCGTACTAAATCTTTATTTTAGTCAATAGTCACTATTTACAAAGTCATGTCTGGGTCTTGAGTAAAGCGGTGGTTTCGTTACACAAACTTGTTTATGAGATTTGGCAGCAGCGAGGAAATTCACTATACACAAATTTCTTCATAATTATTTCATTTGCGCACTTTCATTGAACAAATTAAACTAATTCCCACCTAAACCAACCAATTTCACTGAAAATAGACACGAAATTCAATAATTATGAAAAAATTACGACCATCTTCATTCACAATGGCGCCAAAACTCTGTTTTATTTTCTAAGTTAATTTGCCTTTTGCTGGCTACGACCTTTAGGCAATGCACGTATGTAAGTGATTTCTGATCATAAGTTATAAGTTAAAGTCATTTCAGGGTCTTGAGAAAAGCGGTGGCTTCGTTACCCAAGCCCATTTAGCGAGATTTGGCGTTAGCGAAGAAATACACGATGCTATATACTAATTTCTTCATAATTATTTTACCTGTGTACTTCTGAAGAAAAATGAATTAATTAGCACATAAGTTAACTAATTGGACTCATATTTTACACAGAATTCAATAATTACCAAAAAAACGTCTATCTTCTTTCACGATAGCGCCAATTTAATCGTGAAATATAGCGATATTATAAAGAGGAAAACTTTGTTTGTTCGTTTGGTTGTACTGAATAGGCTCAAAAGCTACTGGACCGATTTTAAAAATTCTTTCCTCATTCGAAAGCTACATTATCCACGAGTGACATAAGCTTTGTTTTATCCAAATCGGTATAGTAGAAGCCAAGTTACGCAGACGAAGCTGCGTGAAACTGCTAGTCGTGAAATATAGCGAAAGGTTAATTTGCCCCTTTCTGAGGCCAGCTAAAACCTTTAGGCAACGCTGCCACGTCTTCCGCAAAAATAAATTATTTTTAACAGCTGTTATAAATCAATTTAGGTCATAAGCCATAAGTCAAAGTCATGTCAGGATCTTGAGTAAAGCTCGTTACTCAAGCGCATCAAGTGAGATTTGGCAGCAACGAGGAAATACATAAAACACCCAATTCTTATTAAATATTTCACTTGTTTATTTGAACTAAACAAAATTGAATTAATTGCCACCTAAATTAACAAATTTTACTAATAATTTTCACTCAACACAACAACAGCTCTACGACTATTTTTTTGACAATGGCGCCAAAACTCCATTTTCTCAAATTAATTTGTATTTTTTCAAGGCCGGCTAAGACATTTGGGCCGTGGCCTTCCGTAATAATAAATTCTTTCAAACATTCAAAAGTCTTTATATAGAAAGTTATGTCAGGGTCTTGGGTAAAGAGGTGATCTCGTTACTAAATCTAATTCAGTGAGATTTGGAGGCGGTGAGGCAATACACGATACACTAATTTCTTCACAATTTTTTCACCTGTGTGTGTGTACTTCTAAACAAAATTGGACTAATTACTACCTACTAAACCTAAACTAACCGATTTTATTCATAATTAACACGAAGTTCATTATTTACGAAAAAAGTACGACCGTCTTCTCTCACGGTGCAGTGAAGCCAAAACTCGGTAGTATTTTCTCCTTTTTTAAGAATTTTGATAAGAGACAAAATTCCCGTTTGCTAACGA
>NJDD01004931.1:114457-189293 GCA_002245505.1 Calephelis nemesis | reverse complement strand
TTGTATATATATGATAATAGACATTGGTGATCACTACATTTTAATCAAAGCTGTCATTGTCAAGTGTCATTGCCGTAGCTGATTTATGAAAAGTTTAAAGAATTTTAATTGTGTTGTTAATTTTTTAATATATAAAATTGTTAATGTATTAATATTACTGATTTTAATTCTTATATTTACACAATGAATCCTATGACGTAAGAAAAGTTACACGTAAAATTACTAATTTCTATTTAATTGAATGTCAATGTACAAATGTTTATTTTGTTACAGAAATGTTAAAAATGTGTTAAAACTTAGTGAGCGTGAGCTATCTGGTAAATCAAAAAGTTCATGGCATGATCAGTATAAAGACAGCGCTTGGATTTTTATTGGTGGTCTTCCGTATGACCTAACAGAAGGAGACGTTATTTGTGTGTTTTCACAGTAAGTATAATGCTTCTGTCTTCTGATTCTCTTTTTGGGGTTCTGGTAGAACCCCGGAGTTTTTTAATTTTTTATATAAAAACAAATTTGCTTTCAAAATAACCTGGTTGTGGATCGGTTAGCCACCCGTCATAATTTGGCACTAAATATCTTGCGTAATTCGTAAATGCTCTTCGGCGTACAGGTGTAAACAATTAATGTTTTTAATGGTTTTCTTAATTATCAAATTTTAAACAAGAATGATGCTGTAATAACTAAATATGTTGTACTTATATATATGACTATAGCTAATAACATGATTTAAATTTTCAGATATGGTGAAATTGTTAATATAAACCTAGTGAGAGACAAAGCAACAGGGAAATCAAAAGGCTTTGCTTTTCTATGTTATGAAGATCAGAGGTCCACTATTTTAGCTGTAGATAATTTAAATGGAATAAAGGTATTAGTTATTTTTATGTTTTTCTATTTTTTATTATTTTATTTAGCTTTAAAATAACATTATGCAAGTAATAGGTACATACATTTTATTTTGAAGTTAAGAAAAATCAAAATTGTTCTTATGTTAAACTAGTTGTGCAGGGAATGCCACATTAGTCTATAAATTGTCATTAACAAGCCAATTGCAACAAAAACATGTACTTAAATATAAAAATATGGCAGGCCTGGCACCATGAGAAAAGCAACAGGGGGAGGGCAGAGAGATATGAAATAGTTTTAGTGGATAAACTGCTGATGGATGATTTAACTTATCATGTGTGATAGTTGAAGCTGTTTCGGTCTCATTGCAAAGCATAATGGAGGAATAGTAAATTAAGGATAGTATGTCACTAGTGAGTAGGAACATTAAAATGAGGTCTTTTGTTTGTTGGACTCTAAAAGTTTTATTTCCAATTTTAGTTTGAATACATATTTATGTGGCATTGGTGATGCCACTGACACCACTATGGTGTTTTTACAACTTTTTTTAGGTAACCACACTGCTACTAACTAGTGATGCAATGTGTTATATTATCAAACAATTCAATATGCGTAAATTTTTAATGACTATTAAATTTAGTTGCAGAAGTTGGGCCGAGTTCACAAGGGATTCCATAAACTTAATAATATTCTTCACTACATAACAAAATAAAATCATAACAGCACTTCATAAAAATCTATAAGTACCCCATATTAAACTATAAATGTAGGGGCAAAAATAATTAATATTATTTTTGCCCCTACTTTTTTTACCTCACTAGCTGTCTTCTCTGTAATTTGAGAAAAAGCCTGTTTAAAAAATGTTTTTAAGCATTCATCCTCTCCAAACAAAATTGTCTGCAATCATAGCAGCAAAGTATTGATGATGTGTGTTGTAATTGAATGTAGCAACTGTTTGAGTAGATTTAGTAGAGTAGAATAGTTTTTTGATTGACAAGTGTTTGTATTCCTCTATTCACTATTGACATATAAGTCTGGGGTTTAGTCATTTCATCATATATGTCATGTTGTGAACTTACAAATGATACATAATTGATATTGATAAATGCATTCATTATGTTTTGTATTAGAACAAAATTAGTTTGTTGTGTTTATCTAAAAAAAAATTGTGAATGACACAACAGTGGTGTAGTTCAGTGGTGTTGTTTACAATACATGTATTGTATATGTGTGTGTCAAATGTAAATGCTGGTAAAGCCAGCACACGCAGCTCAAGTTTGCAGTTTTTACAGTTTACTTATATGTTGTGTACTTAACTGCAAGTCTTGGAAGCAGGAGGGTTTCTAGATCCTGGATGTTGCCTAATGACTTCTTTATTGTCTTCTGGACACTGGCATTAGCAATTTAATAATTACCACCTTGCTGGTCGAGGGGTTTGCATGTAGCCTTATTCCACTCACTAACCATTTCCCTCATGTTCCCCTTTCCCTCCCTTGGGTTCAATTCCTGATGGTGGCTGACATTTGTGTGATGAATATTTAGATGTCTTCATTTCTGGGTCGAAGTGTTTATTAGATACTATGTCTCTACTCAATTACTTTCTTCATTATGAGGTTGGTAGAGGAGGAAGGGCAGCATTAGTCATAGATATGTATATGTATATCTCAATCACATCTGTACATTACATACCTATTCACATCCCTATAGCGAGTAGGAGTTTCCGGGCCTTGGGGTATGTAGCCGGCGACAGCTGTTCTCTTTAGCTTCTTTCCCGTTCAGATTTTTGGCCGAGAAGTCTCAGCGTTTGTTGAGTTATTGCTAAATCGTACGGATTTGAATGTGTTGCGTCGTGCAGACGGATTGCTTGACCTACTCGGTCGACCCTGGAGATGAGCGGGTACAAAAAAAATGACGCTTGGCAGAATGATGGTACAGGCGTGAGGCGGTACCCTCGGTACTAGGGATATGCTGTCGCGATTTTAGTTGAAGGAGCTCGATGAAGGTCGTGATGGTGGTCTCCGCGAACGGTCTTATATAAAGACCCCCGTGTTGGTCCGGGCTTCTTTGTAGCATAGACCATCTGCCTTCCTTGCCAGGCAGCTCATAAGAGGCGAGCATAGGCTCACCGTCACTAACACCGTGACATCTGACTAGGTGGTAGAGTTTAGCAGCGACTCGCCCGGATTGGTACCACCGCCTTATTCTTGCCGCCATAACGTCATGACGTGTTCCGGTTCGGAGGATAAGGTAGCCGGTAAACTTACTTTTGCTCGAGGCCTAACATCCGGGCCTCAGGTTGGCAACGCACCATTACCACCTTTGGTGTCTCTAGGCGGCGTGAATTTCTTACCACCTGGAAATCCGTCGGCTTGTTTGCCTTCCAATATCATAAAAAAACCAAACGCACTAGTATTCGTTACTAGTAATCGTTTTATGAAATAATTTCTATTCTTTTAAAACATTTAATCTGATTCCTTTCGCACGTGTATGAATTATGTATTAAAACAACAATGACAGGTTCATTTCCTGACTATGTGTGAGTCTAGTCTTCATATGCTAGTTTGGCTATGTTGATAGTTAACTTTACAATTCAGTTGATGTTAGTTCATTGCCGTTACAATTTTGACAAAGAGAACATATTTTTTTTAACCCCTGGTGCAACACGAGAGGTGTTATATTGTAGAGGTGTATTATAAGTTAGAAGTACGCGCGCTGTGCTATTTGTACGTGAACGTACAAGTGGGCCTAAACGAAAGAAAGCATATGTATGCAAAGAAATGACTTCAATAATTGAATTGAGTTGACACGTTTTTATGATTTGTAAACCACCACTTTTTGTGCAGTTTCTCATAAGCGAATAGGAAAAAAATAAAAAAATATTTAATGCTGGAGCACATTAATATTTTTATTTTTTATAGATTTTAGGTCGTACTATAAGAGTGGATCATTGTGAGAATTATAAAGCCCCAAATGCTGATATGAGTAAAGTGGATGAGCTTACAGCTACTGTAAGAAGAGAAGGTTGTGCACCCGTGCCAAATGTAGAGGTCCCAGTTAAAAAGGTATCAATACTTTTTTAGATAAAATAAGTAGTAAGTAGCAGATGTAGATACGGCCAGTTATTTATTTATTATTACCTAAAAATAATTTAAAATGCTTTATGTCGTGGGGATCTTCATATAGTTCGTAAATCGGTAAGAACCGAATCTGGGTCTGGTCAGGCGTATGCGCTAAAAATAATTTTAGTATCTACTTACTGTAGTATTCGTTTATAATATTAAAGTTTTTAATCTTCTTAAAAATTAAATAGGTATATTTTTTATAATTATAAATTAATATCACATTTCTCATGTAGAGCATGCATTAAATTTGCTTCAGCCAGACACAGGCTTACTTTATCTACTCAGAATATTTCCTGTGTCACGATACTGCGACATTTTTCAGGAGTTATAATATGATGACTTCAGAATAATGAAATTTAACAGACAGAAACACCATATTTATAGAATTTTTGACATAATTGATGCTCAATAAACTGCAAAATACCGACTTCAATTTCACTATGTATGTTAAAAAAAATCTATGTATGTTTACAAAAAAATCACAACGTAAATACGAGGGATAAAAATAATCTAGCCGTATACAAAACTCGTCTTCATAAAATTAGTAAATCCTTTTTCGGTCAATATATACGTTTTTACTATAAGCCCATTGATATTAGAGATCTACCTTTAAAAGATTAAAAAATGTATAAAAGTAGGTAAAATGATGTCTAAAAGGCTATTATACGGTCTCAGAGTATTTGGAAGATGAACATGCTTGAGGATAGAGATTTCAATCTCTCACTGCAATTTGTAATGTGATTTGTTGTACCTTTTATTTAAGTTAAAATCAGATTGTAATTTGTATTTTTAATTTAGTTTATATTGTAAATATTATTATTGAAAAAAGACAAGCCTCCGCCTCTTCTTTCGCCGGATCTTCAGTGTGAGGCCGCGATTCCGATCCGGTGGTTGTTTATATAAATGTCGACGCGCACAAAATTCCACTTGTATGGTTCAAGTGAATAAAGAATATTCTGATTCTGACTACACAATATGACAGATAACTGATGAGTACATAAAAATAGAGTTATTTAACTCGATTTCCACGGAATTTCATAACCAAACTTGGTAGCAATGGGTCTTTCAAAAAAAAATCGGCTAATCATGGAACTGATATAACAATAGAGTATCGATAATATAGATTCTAAATCTGATGACAATAATTTCCGTTTCTTACAGGAAAAAGAAAAGAAGAAACACAAGGAGAAAAGTAAAAAGAAAAAGAAGAAAACCAAGAAATCAGAATCTGACAGTAGTTCAAGCGAATAAGAACAAAATATATGAATTAATATTTGAAGTTGTTTATTTCTTGAATTTAATTTTACCTTACCATTTATTACAAGTTTGTTACCGGTTGATCAGATTTTTGAATTGATTTATATGATCGACAAAGGATTGGATATCAGACCAATTTCTATGTTCTATTTATTTCTCATTTAAATTTACTTTAACCCTAAAGAATCAACTTCCTATAAATATAAGAAACTTCCTATAAAAAATAAATTATCTCATATAGGAAAGCGAACTCGCGCAGTGAAACTGAAACAATTTGATAATTCTGCTGTCGCAAGATAGATAATGGTTCTGATTGTCCCACATACCTACATTTTATCAACATCTAGCTATGAGTGTGATCACTAAGATAATTGTTGACAATGTCAAGGTAGCATGAAAAAAATGTATGCATTATTAGTATTACTCAAAAGCCACTAGTCGGATCGTGATTTGTATCACTTCAGAATCATGATTTGCCTTTCCGAAAAAAGAATCAAAACCGGTAGGTGCGTTATTGGCAGAGTAATCGCGTAACAAACATACAGAAAAATATGAAGTCAATTCGACATGTTTTTTTGGACTCGGTTACAAGTAAAACAGGTTAAATAGGATTAATAAGTAGGTACTTGATAAGTTTTAAATACTTTTAAACCCATTTTTGTAAAATTTTATTAATAAATCGCATAATACTTCTTAATTGGTCTTTACTTTAAAATATTAATGTGACTGCGAATAGTTTTTAAGTATCTTTCACCATGCATTTTTATTTAGGTAGACAAAAATGCATGTGACTGATTTAAGAAGTAGCAACCCTCAGTTCAAGCTACTTGTCGAATCGCGCTGGAGTTCGGCACATTATAGTCATATAATGTAGGCTTAGGGAGGACCCAAAAGGAGCGGTCATAGGGATCTTGACGTTGACCCTGGGCAAGGGTCTAGCTAGATCGAATAGCATTCGACCTTGAACATTAACTATTATTCGAAACGATGAGTCTCTTGGCATTATTCCGTGGCAATCGCTCTCAATAAAACTTAAACAACTATTTTAACTGCTAGGTCGTTGTCACCAGGACCAAGTCCTTTAAACCAGGTCTCTGAAGCGCATACTCGATGGGGTTGAAATCTGGCGACTGCACTGTGCGGGCCACGACGTTTCTCGTCGCCAAGTACTGGTCTAAAAAACTGTATGTGAACATGTTTTTTTATGCAACAACGTGAAGTCGGTGCCAAGAGTTTGTACAAATAGACGAATTAACAACATCCTCAACGTAATTTTCAGCGTACCGTAGAGTCGTACGACTTTGGCCCTGAAGGGCCCAAAATAGGTAAAAGATTTAACCTCCCGCCACACCATTCTTAAAGTCTAGGGCGTAAAAGTACAAGTCACCATCAATAGATGGCACTGTAATACAGTGGGTAAAATAGTGTTTCCCGCTTTCGGACTTTGTTGTGATTGTTTATGGTAGCTTGTTTTGAAAAGATTGGTTTTCGTTAAAATATTGCAGTGCAAACTTTCTCAAGAAAAAGTTATTTTGTGGTGAGTTTATGTTTTCATTTTTGTCTCAAAGTGTGTTTAATATGTTCGTAAACAAGTGCTTTGTAGAATTTGTAAAATGTGATATCTTCTTTTAATGATATTGTGAAAAAAAAAACTTTAAGTCATTATTAAGAAAGTTTATCTACTTAGTTAATCTACTTGGTAATACGTTTTTTCATCCTGGTTTTGTTTTATCTCAGAACGGACACAAAAAACGAATCTGCTATGCCTTCGAGATACAAGAGGCGACCTGGTAGCCGCCGCTATGGTGATTATTCAGCAGAAAAAATAGAATGTTTAAACATGATCAGAACAAAGCAACTAACTCAACGTGAAGCCGAAAATAAATGTGACATTCCCCGGAGTACGATAAAAAATAAACTAAAACATAAGCATCCTGGTAAACCTGGTGGTCCAACAACATTTACTGACCAGGAAGAACAGGCATTCGTTGCCCACATCATGGCTTTATCTGAATATGGTTTCCTGCTTACGGATATTGATATGAAATTTATTATTAACGATTATCTGATAGCACAAGGACGTGACGTTAAAAAGTTAAAAAATACTGTCCCTAGGTAAAAGTGGTTGAGATGTTTATTGCATAGTCTGATATTAATAATTAAGTGAAGGTTTAGTTCATTGTTTGTTACTTATTCACTAAATATTTTGAATCTTGATAGTCATGGTGTGCAATGGTGTATGTTCCTTACTTAGTTCTATAAAAAGTGTTCTAGCAAAATAAAGAAAAGTTGATTTACTTATTGTAAATTTGTTTTTCTTGCCTTTTGAAACATTTGTGCATGATTATTTTGTCCCAACGTTAAATAAACTCACGATTACATTAAAAAAAAGGAGTGGGCTAATGTCACCTAGTCTTAAGTATAACTTTGGCCCAAACTTTGACAAAAAATATATATATGAAAACTTATTTATTAATTATATTTTTTTAAATAAACAGCTTCCTTATATACCCCATAATGTGAGAAAGCTATTTTCATAAACGTATTGTTGAAACTATCAGAAATGTGATACGAAAATAAAAATGTTGTCGAATATTGGGCCAAAGTCATACGACTTTACCAGTACCTATACGTTTTCATTTGCATTAATGAGCTCAGGTCCATTATACCTGAGAGCATCATTGAGTGTGGAAGTTACCTACAAGCTTTCGAAACGGAACACTCACAAAAACGTGCGCATTGACGAGACTCCTTAACGGTTTTTGAGGTGCTGCAGTAGCGAGTGCGTTATGTGAGTGCATGTGTATGTTAGTGTGCCGTTTCGGACGTTTGTGGGTGGTTCCATACTTTTTTTATATTTGCATTGTGCCTTTACTGATAATCTAATGTAATATTAATCTTTACTGATAATAATCCAAATAATAAAAAGAATAATCTAGGAACATGATAAAAGCTAAGGATATGAAGTGTTTATTAGGACAGTACAAAAAAAACTCTAATAACTTTGTATGTATGCAAACAATTTTTGGTAAAAATGAAAAATGTTAAAAGAATCATAATTTTATTAAGATATCGTAAACATTAATTTTTAAACTTCACGCATAAATGCGACTGAGATCGTTAAAATTAATAAATCTAAAGACAAAAATCTTTAATGTTTAAAAAATTCTACCTACTAAAAAATAATGTAGGTACGTTTTACAAATAAGTACAGTGTCACAACAATGTTGCATAAATAATAATAAATTCTACAAATTATTATATATAGCATTTAACTGCTGTTATGGGCTATGGCATCAATCATAGTATGGTAGGTAGGTATATCAATATATTTACTCATTAGACTTTATAAATTATCTTCTGTAACAATTATTATTTTTTTAACTGTCATTTTAAATTTGCAAGGAGTTACATGAGTTAACTTGTCTCTTAATATAAATTCAAAAACAAGATAAATTTTTATATGACGAATATTAATAATAATAGCTAACATTGCAAATGTGACATGTATATGTGATGGTGTGTGTATGATAAAAATTGTTAACTGAACTTTTTTTACATACCTATATATACTTACAAAACATAAATAAATTACAACTTATCAGAGATTCAAAAATATAACTTTTACAATAAAACTTTTTCAATAACTATGTACCTACCTATCTATAGGACTTACATAATATTAAGAATCTCTCTGATTTCATTTAGAACTTTCAAGTTTTTATATGCAATAATTCCTTGTTTATTACAATACTCGACTGAATCGAGTCCTTTTTCTAGATTGTAAGTTACTGGTTGAAAGTTCTGAAAATCTACTAAATCACCCTCTTTGGCACGAAGAATAGAATGTGGTGCACATGTGTCCCAGCAAAAAGTTGTTCCCTGTGAAACTAAGTATGCTGCTGCTTCGCCTAAAAACAAATTATGATAATTTTAATAGTCAAATACTCCATCCAAAACTTTTTTCATTTCCTTTGCTCTAGAAATGTATTTCAGTAAGCTTTTACCCATTGTTCAATCCTGACTCATCTAGTCAAAATTTAATAAGTCAAAGTCTTGACTTTGAATTTTGAATCTAGCATGGTTGTTACAATCCCAGTTTTTATTAAAAAATATGGAGCAAACAAGTAACTTTTTGCTATCTTGGATACTAGAAACTAGAAGAAAGGGACGTACAAAAATAAGATGGCATGACAATATCCACCTAACCTTGGGACCTTACTGGACCAGAGTAGCAGAAGAGAGTCCAGTGGAGACTGGAGGAGGCCTATGCTAGGAGGCACACCGAACTGCGTAACATACTATAACTAAAAAAACCCTGAAAATTTGTATCCTTGAAGTTGTAGCAAGTTCGGAAGAAAGCGCTTTTATTATTATTATTTTTGAAAATATTTAAATCTTATTATTTAATTGTTTTTAAACCCTGTCAGATAATTTCTGTAGCAGTGAAATTAAGGAAATCTGTTAGAATTAAGATATTATATTTTTAGATGTATACTTATAAAAAATTAGAGCAAACTTTACCTAAAGCAACTTTCATCAATTTATTTCCAGCACCTGGAACAGCTTGCACTTGCCATCCAGAACTTTTGATCTTGTCTATGATTTCAGGTTTTTCTGATCCACTTATCAGAATTGTCTTGTCCTCAGAATTATTAGCGCATTCACTCCAAATGTTTGTTCCATTATAACTCATACCCCATATTATTCTTCCATTTCCACTAAATGTACAAAATAAAGTTATTAGAAGATATAGCATAGAAGTTTTGTGTAAATCAAGTCTATGGTCTAGTGTTCCAGTGTTGGATTTGACTTCATACAGTCTCAGGTTTAATTTCCAGGTCAAGCAACCAAAAGATTTGTGTATTTTCAACTTTTTAATAAAAATAACTTTGCCTGGGATTGGATAAGGATCTGGTTAGCAATAGGCCTGCCACCTATGACATTGTGGGACTAAGTGTCTTCGACTGATTAAGAAGCACCCACCAGTTGTATCTCTGCCTGCTTCCTTCTCGGATATGGGGGTTAAGATCCTTTTTCTATGTAATTTTGCGAAACTACATAAGCCTGTAATTATTTTTATTATTTTGTAGGTAGTTGTGGTGCATTATGTCGCCTACAGGTGCAGTTTTCACGTATTAAACCTTGATATTAAAACAAAAGTGAAATTAAAAAAATAAATGAGTAAATAAACAATTATTACCATTATAACATTATCTTGGCACTATTGAAGCAAAAATTGTACACATGTATAACCACTTACACGTCCACCGATACTTTACTATCCAAAACAAAAAGGTAGTTGTACGTCCAACGATACTTTAGTATCCTTAGCTACAAATTTTATAAAACCGTCATCTATCGATAATATGCATTACTTTTTGCGTGTTTGAGTTGTGGAGTCAATAACTGACGAACTACTTTACCAAATAAACATGAGACGGCAGTGTAACAAGCCTCGACAAATAAAAACAAACGTTTTTATTCACTCTTTGATCAAGTGTTTTTGACGCGTCAGCGATTTCGTCGTAAGTACTTTAGTTTTATTCATTTGTTCATAGATTATTATACATTAAAATAAACTAGATGATTTGTGGTTTATAATTAAGTATTCATATCACAGTTTTAAGAGTAAAATCAAGTCATATTTTGATTTCAAAGTATAGCTGTTTCGAAAAAAATTACGTAGGAGCGACCATTGTTATTATTGACCCAATTTTAGTTATTTCTACGTAGTTTTTCAGTGAAATATGGAGTGATAGTTTGTCATAAACGTAATAATACACTGTAAAAACAGAAATATACAATATTCACGGAAGATTCCATAAAAATGTCGTATTCCTCAAGTGTTTAGGTTTGGATGGATTACTATCCATGGACGGAACTAAAATGGTTCAAATTAAGGCTGTGTACAAACAGCAAAACATGATTGCAATATTTTTTTCGTTTTGTGTAGTGGTGTTTCTTTGTCTTTTCGACATAAGGTATTAACGTTAAGTTTATTAATGATTGTCGACTTTTCCTATCATTTTTGACTTTTCTTGGTGGTTTCATCTCACTTTATTTCCCTTGTGGTGGTTCAACTGCTCGCAGCCCAAAAAGGGTGTCTTAAAAGGTTCGCCCGATGAGCGCAGCCCATTTCGGGTGCCGTCTGCCGCGCTCCATTCTTAATTCAAGTTTGTTCAAGTAAACTTCGTGTATCCAAATATTTTTTTTTTGTGTAGCAGACTATACAACCTGTCGTATTTAAAAGTTTGAAGTGTGTCAACATGGTAAAAAAATTTTCGGAACAAGTTGAGTGGGCATGACTTATTCATCCGTTGCGCATTTTTCGAGTATGTTGTCGGTTAGTGACTTGAAAACAAAAAGTGATGTGAAAATGTGTTACCTAGTTAAGTGTTAAAATTATATTTTGGTAAGTGATAAACAATTTTATAAAACACTACACATCATTTAACTAGTTTTAGATAAAATTTAGCGATATTTAAGTCGGTCATGTATGTACTTGTGACGTAACGGCCCGCTCGATTTTAACTATTTCTAATTATATAATAAAATATAATAAATTATTCTTGTAAATAACATTGGTAATATGTTTATATGACATATGTACAGATAAAACATATAAGTTTTATGAGTTTCTTCCACTAAATACTCCATAATAAGTCCATACTCCATAATAAGTGGTAGTTTACGGTAGTCAGGGTTAAATTTAATTTTAGTTTTTAAATGTTTTGGTAATAAATAATTAAATTAGTTATAAATATAAATGATTGGCTTAAAAGTTAAAGCATTGTAAATAATAAATGTTAAAATATTTGCACACCAAAATATGGTAGAATATGTTGATATACTTTAATATTTTTGTAACATCTCATTTACACACATATTTCCGCAAATAAATAATTTTCTTTCTTTCTTTCTTTCATAAGGGATAATAAGAGATTAAATGTCACGTGACACTTTTTGGAACATGCAAGAATTTAATTCTATAGAGAATTCGTTTGTGAGAAATAGCTAATTTCATATTTTTTTTAATTAGCAAATATAATCATAATTCTAAATTTAAATTTTTATCAAGTACATATTCGGAACATTTTGAAAAAAATAATAAATTATATCAGATTTTAGCCGTTTTACCACCCGTTTTATTATCTTGTTTTACTTAAATTTACCAAACCTATTTTAACATCTGTGAACGCTTTTACTGAGAAGAACAAACATTAAATAGAATAAAACAAACAAACTACTTCTCAGAACTTACAACAAGCTTGTGTAAAATTTCTAAAGTCGGCCTTTTTGTAGTACCGGGTAGCAGGTAGTGAGATAACGACCCGTTTTTTTCCCGAGCTTGTGTGGTAAAATATTTGCATGGACATTGTTGTTTTTGTAATTGCATTTTGTTAAATGTTTCATGTTCTTTCGATTAAAGTATTTAGAAGGTAAATAAAATTCGTTTATTTTCCATAAGAAAAGTTTTTCTTGGGAAAATTGGGAAAAACACGGAATTTTTTTTGCATTTTGTTCGTTGCAAATGGTTTTGGGGTTAAACATACACATTTTTACGTTATTAAGTAGCCGAATTCTCAGGGATCCTAAAAATATATACATTTATACGTTTTTAATACATAAATCGAAAGATAACGTCGTTTTTCCGATTTCCCGCCATTTTTCGCAAAACGTGTGTGTGTGTGGACAATTGGGCGGCAAAATCGCTTATGCGTGGACTGTTGACTGGATAAAATTCAACAATACAGAAACACAGATGATACAACCAAATACTAGGCCTATACTGGAACATCACCATTTTCCTGTAAAAACTGGCTTTAAACAAAGTCGAAGTGCCTAGAATGTAATATAAATTTATGCAAAGGTAGCTGTTTAATGGAGTACCACACATAATTGGTTGATTTTTTATTTATTTTTACAGTTACAAAGGTCACACATTTTTCATTTGTTAAGGATTATTAAGTAAAACACGACATTCATATTATTATTGGTCTATAATTTAAAACCCCACCTAGAATAAGCCATAACCATCTTTTTTAAGTTGCGTAAATAAGTCTGAATGAGTCCTTAAGCGGCCATCTTGCTTATATTTTGAGTTCGCGAGCGAGTCAAAAGTGCTTGGGACCATCGGGATGTGGGTTGTGGTGTGGGAGGTGTTTTGTTTTGATTTATTTAACTACTTAGAGTTAATTATACATAAAGATTCATGCATCATTTTAAAGGAAAAAACGTCTAGTTTGTTGTGACATAGTTTAATTGGTAAAATAAATAACGTTTTTTCGTTGTGGTGTAAATTAATACAAAATTCATGTTATTTCACCTTCAAGTTCAATATTTATACCTATTTTTAATATGTTAAATTAAATTTTCAGACTTTAAAAAATATTTAGATTTAATATGTAATCTTCTATAAAATTTTCGTAGTATTTGTATTTACTCTAGGTATTATAGTTAAGAAGCTATAAAAGTTTTTTTATTCACCATGCGAGTGACGAATCAGCACCACGCGTAGTTGGACGGACAACGGTATAATAGGTATTTGGTCCGGACGTGTGAGTGGATAATATCATGTGTTTGACTGGTAAATTGCTTAGATGCAGCATTATTTTTTTGCTATCTATTTATATTGTGCACATTTTTTAAAAAGACCTAGAAATCCTTTCTGTATGAATTCCATATTTATTATGTTAAAGTAACTATTTTTATACTTTATTAGTAAAATTGTTATTTAAATGTTAGAATCT
Organism: Calephelis nemesis; assembly: GCA_002245505.1. Taxonomy (NCBI): domain Eukaryota; kingdom Metazoa; phylum Arthropoda; class Insecta; order Lepidoptera; family Riodinidae; genus Calephelis; species Calephelis nemesis. The sequence goes on along the minus strand of NJDD01004931.1, from coordinate 175,315 downwards.
TTTAAAAATATTTTTAATAACAAGCAAATTGTAGGTATGAAAAAGGATTTTTTAATCTTATGGCCTCTGATAGTGGTAAAAAGTAAGTGTAGCCTATAGAATGACCACATTCTTGATTGAGGGATTAGGGCACATGCCTAACCTCAGACTAAATTTAGTTTATGACAGATTGTTATTCGTAAAGACTTCATAGGTAACATAGGTATGTTACTTTTATAGGTATCATACTTGTCATAAAATGGCTGGTTAATTACACCCACAACAGGTTCTCCAGTGGACTTCAAGTAGGCTCCAATCAGAACTGTGACATTCAGTAACCTACTGCTGGAGTCTGCATCACCCTTTACTCCAGATATAAACTCAGCAGTGCCATCTGGAAGGTACATGTAATTTGGATTGAATAAGAGCTTTAATGAATTTTGCTGCTTCATTATCTTACTATTGACTTAGTATTGATAAAACAGTATTAACACCTTTAGTACACATAAGTTAGCCTTATTTGGCAACACACTATCAACATCTTGGGAGTTAAAAGGTAACAACAAAATTAGTTTGCCTGTATGTCTCAAGTTTTTTAAAAAATAGAATATATTTTTGTGACAAGTTATAAGTGTGAAATATGTATTGTGTGAAGACCATCTGTCTTTTAAAAGAGTTCTTATTGTCACCTTTGAGTTCCATTTTGCATTACCCTCCCGTTTAAGCATGCATTCAAAATGTATCAAATTAAACTTGTAAAACATTAGTTGCAAGCGAAATTAAAGCATGCAAAAAGTAGTCAACTTAAAGTCAGGACACATAGTTAAGTGTAAAATACAAAAAACAAGAAGAAAATATAACTTACCAATTGGATCAATCCATATACCTAATTCACTAGGATTTATATTTGAAAGATTTTCGGGTATATCTTTCAAAATACTTGAATCTATACTGCAATGTGCAGCCTCTGCCATTTTAGTAGCAACAGTGGCAGGTACAAGAAGCTGTAGCAGGTAGGCAGTTTCTTCAGAAGTCTTTTGCAAGGCTACTGTCACTCCATCGATAGTTGCACTCTCTTCTCCACGTAAATCATTGGCAAGTCCAGGAAAATCGTCTCTTATCACTGCTTTTGCAGACTCTTGTGCTAAGACATCTGCAATTGTTTTGAAGTCCTTTTCGAATCTGACATTGGCTTCATTTTCACCCTTTTCGACTATAAGTAATGATTCAGAAGCCGAGTTTCCACAACAAGAACGAGCTACATTGGCTGCTTTTTCTGAAGCAATAACTAAAGTATTCAAAATGTGTGGCATCCTGAAAGTATGAATAGAAATTAAACTTTACAATAACATTATCACGCGCATGTCTTACCATAAATCGATTACCAATATTAGATTATATTATGTACTCTAAAAATAACTTACTCTTACAGGTGCAAATAATGTAGGAGTTAAATGTTAGAATTCCGTCTAAACAATGTTATGCTTATGAGTTACAGACATTTTGACTAATAAAAATCTAGTCTATATTGTTATTTGGATTAAAACTGTTTTTAAAAAATATTCAGATATTAAACTTTAAAGTAAAAACTAGAAATAAAAATGAGAAAATATTTGTTTTTGTAGTAGTTGTTGTTGTTTTTTAATTTTATGCCGTCGGGGAAAGGCAAAGGATCTGAGTCCATACAGCCACGTCTTCCGTATAATAAATCTTTTTCCTGTTAAATATTTTAAACTAGCTGCGCCCCGCGGTTTCACCCACGTAAGTCTCAATCCCGCGGGAACTCCGGGATAAAAAGTAGCCTATATGTTATTCTGGGTCTTCAGCTACCTACATACCAAATTTCATCGTAATCAGCTTTGTAGTTTTTGCGTGAAAGAGTAACAAACATCCATACATCCATACATACAAACTTTCGCATTTATAATATTAATAGGATTCATGTCTTCCGTATTCATTCTTTATTTCAGTCATTAGTCAATATTTGCAAAGTCATATCTGGGTCTCGAGTAAAGCGGTGGTTTCGTTACACAAGCTCGTCTATGAGATTTGGCGGCAGCGAGAAAATTCACGATACACTAATTTCTTCATGATTATTTTATTTGTGCACGTTCACTGAAACTAAACTAATTCCCACCTAAATTAACTAATTTCACTCAAAATAAACACGAAATTCAATAATTATGAAAAAATACTACTATCTTCATTCACGATGGCGCCAAAACTCTCTTTGTTTTTGTAATTCACCGAAATTAGTTGTTTTGGCGTCATCGAGAATAATCTTCATGTCGGTAGACTATTAATGTTCTTTGATCTTCATTCACGTCATAATTTTTTCACAATTATTGAATTTAGTGTAAATTATGAATTATGAGTAAAATTAGTTAATTTAAGTGGAAATTAGTTTAATTTTGTTCAGTGAAAGTGCACAAATGAAATAATCATGAAGAAATTAGTGTATCTTGAATTTCGTCGCTGCCGCCAAATCTTCCAAAGTGAGCTTGTGTAAAGTGACCACCGCTTTACTCAAGACCCTGACGTGACTTTGTGAATAGTGACTAATGACTGTATAAAAATAATTAATACGAAAGACATGTAAATGATGACTGTACAAGAATTAATTGATACGGAAGACGTGGCAGCATGGCCTAACGGTCTTAGTCGATCCCAGAAAGGGGTCAAATTAACTTAAAAAAACGAGTTTTGGCGCCATCGTGAATGAAGATGGTCGTATTTTTTCATAATTATTGAATTTCGTGTTCACTTTGAGTGAAATTAGTTAATTTAGGTGGAAATTAGTCTAGTTTTGTTCAGCGAACGTGCACAAGTGAAATCATCATGAAGAAATTAGTGTATCGAGAATTTCCTCGCTGCCGCCAAACCTCATAAAGAAGCTTGTGTGAAGAAACCACCGCTTTACTCAAGAACTGAAACGAAGAAATAGTACGGAAGACGTGGTTGTATGGCCTGAAGTCTTTTACCTGCCCCACAAAGGGGCGAATTAAATAAATTAATAATATAAATTAAAAAAAAACATTAAACATAATTTAATTATTATTTAGATTTGAGGTATGTAGTCGGAGTCATTGGAGTTTTGGCGCCATCGAGAGAAAGGATGGTCGAAGTTTTTTCAAAATTATTGAATTTCGTGTTGATAATGAGTGAAATATTATCCGATTTTGGTGGCATTTTGTAAAATTTTGTTCAGTGAAAATGCACAAATTAAATAATCGTGAAGAAATTAGCGTATCGTGTATTTCCTCGTTGCCACCAAATCTCATTACATGAGCTTGTGTAATGAGGCCGCCGCTTTACCCAAGAGCCTGACATGACTTACTGACGACTAGGATTGAGTTAAAAATATCGATATATCAAAATATCGATATTTTTTCAATAAATAATCGATAATTATCGTCGATATTTTAAATCTTGATATATCAAAAATCGATATTTTTTTCCGGATATCAAATTTGATATTTATTTATGAGCTCTCGTTCCACTTCAGTTCTCGATTAAGACCGCATTCGCAAACCAAGTCGATTAGTACCTGACAGTAGTCTGTGTCAGTCGCACATTAATATTTTGCATTTAAAGCTATCCTTTACTTTAAGGAACAGAAACAGAAACAGCTCCATATATGTCTATCTCTATCTCTGAAATGGTTTACACATTTAAACTATCGTATAGCACGTTCTCGTTTACTCTCGGCTCAGTGAATCGGTATTTTAGTCGTTCGAAAATGAATCTTAAAACTAGTGAGCTAGAGATATGATTGGAAATGGGGTGAGCCGAAGAGCTTATCTTTCACTTGCACGGATTACTAATATTTCGATATATATCGATATTTTTACACGATATTCGATAAATATCGATAGCTTTAAATAATATCGATATATCAAATATCGATATATTTCTTTCATTTGCCCATCCCTACTGACGACTTATTATATGTAATTGATATAACATTTGATGCAAATTTCTACTTGACGAACTTCAAAATACTAACGTGAAGGCTAAAACTTAAAAAAAGAAGAAGAATGTTAGTGCGTGTGCGTGTGCGTGTGTGCGTGCGTGTGTGTGTGTCTATGTGTGTCTGTCTGTGTGTGCGTGCGTGTGTGTGTGTCTGTCTGTGTACACACACAACATGTTATAAAAAACATGTTTCTACATTTACACACGTGACCTGCTATAAAAACATGTTTCTACATTTACACACGTGAGTAAGTTATACCTACATAAGGGCGACTTTTATATTTTTCATTACAGATTTTTTATTTTACTTTTTCAAGTTGGTATAACTTTTCACGTGCGTTCACAAGTAGGTACATGTACCACATTTTTTATTTGAAAGAGCCTTTTTATTCTCTCTTAATGGGTATCAGTCCCAGTCATTTATGTATGTTATACTTACATTATTCGATGCCAAGAAAAACAACTTTATAACTAATAAATACCAACGTAAATACGAAGGCGTAGCCGCATGCAATATTTAGCACTGTAATATGCGAATGCCCGCAGCTATGCAGCTACAAGCGACTTCTAGTACTTTGTAAACACTTAAACCATTTTACTACAAAAAATACATAATCACTGGTTAAACAGAGACAGACACACACTCACAAACACAAATTACCTACAGGGCACACACACACGTGTGTGTGCCCTGTGTGTTTAAGTGTTTACAAAGTACTAGAAGTCGCTTGTAGCTGCATAGCTGCGGGCATTCGCATATTACAGTGCTAAATATTGCATGCGGCTACGCCTTCGTATTTACGTTGGTATTTATTAGTTATAAAGTTGTTTTTCTTGGCATCGAATAATGTAAGTATAACATACATAAATGACTGGGACTGATACCCATTAAGAGAGAATAAAAAGGCTCTTTCAAATAAAAAATGTGGTACATGTACCTACTTGTGAACGCACGTGAAAAGTTATACCAACTTGAAAAAGTAAAATAAAAAATCTGTAATGAAAAATATAAAAGTCGCCCTTATGTAGGTATAACTTACTCACGTGTGTAAATGTAGAAACATGTTTTTATAGCAGGCAACTTCGTGAGGTTACTTTTGTGTAACGGATTTCCGTGGCTTTTGTGTGACGTAACTTAAAATTTCACTTTCATCAATTTTTCATAACGCGCCTAAACAAGCATAATTTCAAAAAGAATTTGCAATCGGTTCACAAATGACGGTGAAACATATATGAAAATTATAAGAATGTAAAACCACGACGTCTACTTAATTACACCGTTGTTGACTAATGCTAAGTTTTTTTCAGAATATCATTATAAAAAAAGAAAACATTTTTATTTCATATTAACCATACAAAAGGTACTTGTGACGTACTTACTTAAAATTCACTAAGTCTACTAATGAAATCATCAAGTTAAGTTAATGAATAAATTGTACTAGCTTTCTGAGCGAGCATAGGCTTACCGTCACTAACACCGTAACATCGACTAGGTGTTAGAGTTTCGCAGCGACTCGCCCGGATTGGTACCACCGCCTTACCTATTCCTACCGCCATAACGTCATAACGTGTTCCGGTTCGGAGGGTAACGTAGCCGGTAAACTTACTTTTGCTCGAGGCCTAACATCCTGACCTCAGGTTGGCAACGCACATTACCATCTTTGGTGTCTCTAGGCGACGTGAATTTCTTACCATCAGGAAATCCGTCTGCTTGTTTGCCTTCCTATAACATAAAAAAAACCAAGGTGGTAACCAGTGGTAACATTATTAATCAACTTGTAAATGTTTTCGCCCTTGTCTGTTATCATAATAAAGCTCAATAGAGTTTGACCACAGATTACACCCCTAAGGGTTTGACCAAGGTTTAACCAAGGACCTTATAGAGTACCTACCTGACGTCCATGGGCTTAACATCATTATTTCCCAGTAAGTAGAGATGTCCAAGCGGAGACGACTCATAAATAATTTTGAATACTTATCTGAAACCCGATTTTGTTAAATTGGGTAAGTAATTTGATGCAAATTTTAACTTGACTAAAAGCAAATTTAAACGTTAGTGCCGAAAACTAATGAATGTTAGTAATTATTGAATTTCGTATATCAATTTTGTTGGGGTTGGTCAATTTTGTACAGTGAAAGTGCGCGTAAGAAATAATCAGGAAGCAGTAGGTAAATCGTTTATTTCATCGTTGCTGGCAAATCTCGTTTAATGAGCTTGATTGATGAGACTCCTGCTTTACCTAAGACTCTGATCACTTTCTTTGAAGACTTATTACTAGTTAATAATTAAAACCCGATTTGGTGAAATCGGTTAACTTGGCGTAGATTTCTTGACCAACGGCAAATGCTAAAGCTAGTGCCAAAAACAAAGGAAGTTGCTAGAAAGCGCGGGAAATAAGAAAACTGGCGTGTGCTTTATTGGTTTCGTGGTTTTTAATAAATATATATTAATTACTAGAGGGTCAATTGCAATAGGTAGTTTTTTTCTTAATATTCTTTATACACGTCATATTGTATTTTACGATTAGCGTTATTCATCTTAAGGTAAGTTTTCAAATAATATTGTTATCGATGAACAAGCCACCAGAGCGCTTACCATGAGTTTAGGGCTTGTCAAGTTTACTATACTCGCTACCGTCTCTGTCAATTATTTGTATGAAAACTTTGAACAGCGCCTCTATTGCTAACTAAGAGGAACACATTTAAAGACCAAAAATGTCATCGATTTCGACACGTAACTTACCGAACTTAATCTATACCAACTCATGGTAAAGGCTCAGATGATACTGGTGGGTTAATTACCAGGTACTTAGCTCAATATGTTACCATTGAACACGACAATAGCGTAGATACCAATGCATCGTACTCATCAACCCACATGCAAGCAGGAAAAAGTCCCACAACTTACATAAATATGAAAACATTGCAATAAGCACCGCAAAAAGCGTAACAACAAACTCAAGCCAACTCAACGTCAGTGCTGCATTCCTGAATCTGATATTTCAAAAGCAATAGATAACACCAGCGTTTTACCCGAAAATAAAAATGTAGCTACTAGCTAATACTACAATGACTGATTTAGCAAATGCTTTAATAAATATCTATATTTCTAAAGATTCCAACTGTAAGCAAAAGTACTGAAGTATAAGTTTTTATTATTAACAAACTATTTATAAGTTTCTTGGGTTTGATCAGACAAATATACGAAGTTATCTATATAATCTGTAGACAATGTTTTAACATCTAAAATGACATCGGTGAATGTGGCACTGATATTGGTGATCTTAATCATACCTACATTTTTGCTTGCCGGAACTACGATCATTCTTTATTTAATTTAAATAGCCTTTATTTTCATAGTTCCTTTTCCAACATCAAATTTAGGCTTATTGTCTGATCCTTTTATGTATTAAGTCTTCTCTTTATTTTTTGAAGAATAAATAATACATAAGAATTTAAAGCGTTGCGCCCACTGATAATGGGGCGAAGCGTGTCGGATCGGGGCGCATCGCATTGCAAAGCACACTGATGCGGGCCTGGTCGCATCGTCGTATCAAAGGGCAAAAAAATAGAGAGACGACTAAATTTTAGCGTTTAAATGTCATGCTCTATTAAAAAATAATGATATCGTGTTCTTTGGTGACGGTTGGCCCGTAGAGTGCTGTGCAGCAACTTGCCGCCCGGGTAAGGATCCTAAGCCTTACCTAATCCTGCCACCAATATGACTATGTCACAATCCAGTGCGGAGCCTAACATCCAGGACAGCAGACGCAGGACAGCGACGCATCTGTTCCATCTGTGGTGTCTGTAGGCCACAGTTGTCTTTTTCCAATAGGAGATCCGTAGGGAATTCCACTGACCTACCACAAAAAAAACCTAAGGAAATAGGTACCTACTATTTTTTTTAAGAAAACACCCAAAATACATAAAAGAGGTATTCTTCCCTACGCTCCGGATTCTGGACTCCTGGTAAACAGGAGATAGGATTACAATAAAAGAAAGGACAAAAGTTTATAAATTTGAAAGTAATAAACTAATTTTAAAGAATGTTACAAGTTTTATGTTGAAATAATGCTTATTAACTAGAATACAGCCTATTGTAACGATGAAATTTCTCAATGTCGATACAATGTACTCGTAGGAAGTTAGAGAATAGAGAAGATTCGGTGCCAACGGCCTACTAACGGTGATTCCTTAACGTATATAAACAGAGACACTAGACTTCCCTCACTTCCGTAAAGCACGTAGATGCTCAGTCGCTGAAGAGGCTAATGGCATTGGAACCTTGGCTGGTGAACTCCACTCTTCCTGACGACGCGCATCCGGGATTCGAAACCCTTGACAATCAAACTCAACAACTTTGTAGTATGGCTCCTAACCCAAGGTGTGGACTTCGTACGGAGTAACTCCTTAAGTTGAACCCGAATTAACCGATTTCGACATGATTCGTGACTTTTTTATTTAATTTTCTTTTGGTTGATTAATAGGCTTTGAATGACGAAGCTCGTGGGGAAAAGGTTTTTACACCTCGGCTCGGCAGACAACGAATAAAGGGACACATCTTTGGTTAAAAAGTATGATGATCTGGAAGACCTTAGTTTTGATACTTATTATTCACCTAACTTTAATTTAATTCCCGCTAATACATTTTTTATAAACGTCAACTACAAATTTGCATTTGCGTTTTGCTATTCGTGGAAGGAAGGCGCAGCAAGCAAGGGAGATGAGGAAGTTAGGTCCAGTTTGCGCAAACACTTAACTTTTAACCTACACTTACTATCTTTTTGTAGATTCATGTAGAAGCCAGAACCGCAACACCATGATGGCTTTGCAATAGGTTCGCTTTTTACGAGTTGCCAGGCAGGACTTCAGTTGGTTTATTCTACTCAGAGGACCTAGAAAAATACGGGGTAAATTATTATTTTTGCAAATTTTCGAAGAATTAAAAACGGTTTTAGTATATCTTTCTAGATAATTCCGGGTTGAATGAACAATCTTGTATATTTTAAAAAATTACTGTCATTATCTCTATTATTCACCATTTCAAATTTGTCGATTAGGCTAGCGAACCTATTGTTAAATCAGTTTCTTCAATACAGTGAAGCTATTTGACGGCCTGTGAATTTTGTCACATTACAATAGTTCAAAAATTATATAATTATAGATAGTTATGAAAATTTGATCAAAAGAATTATTTTCGCCCGTTGTTTCTATTATTACTGTATCATGCGGGCTGTAAAATTTAAATGGTAAGTTAGTAAAAGTAATAAGTACTAAGTTATCTGATTTTTTAAATTTTAAAAATATAAGACAACTTGGAACACGGCTCTCCACGGCGGTTTCTTGGTTATTGGTAATGACCTATTTTAGTTTTACTCACCTCTTACAAACTTCCTGCCATGAAGACAGGCGCACAAAATTCGAACCAACAAGGGCAACCCCTAATAAAAAAGTTGTTTCGAATGAAAGTCTACAATCAGGTTTATGTTTAAATGTATTTTTAAACATCAACATTATATTTTATTACAATTTTCTAGAGGCGAAATATACGAGTAGTTTTTCGAATAACATTTAGCTGTGCAAATTTATGTAAATGTTTAAATAATTTTAAATGAGCGCAATCATGATTCCTTTGTCTTACAATGAAAGTGGTGGTTAGTACAGTGAATCGCCACATATCATCCAGTCGATTAAGATTTTAAATAGAAAAAAACGACTTTGAATTATGATACATATTTTTTATGGCAAAAGACAACGAAAAAGCACGTGGATCTTATGATGGTAGAAGATAACCCTGGCCTGTTGCAGGCATGTCGCTGTCATGTGGCCAAAGTGTAAGGCCAATTGTGCAAGTCTCCCGGCTATCCTACCCTCCGGACCGAAACATGATATTGCTATTATGGCGGCAGGAATAGGTAAGGTGGTGGATATCCCACCCGGGCAAGATGTTTTAAGCACAGTGCACAACTCTACCAACACAGGGAATTTAGTTTTTAACGACACAAATAATTTGTAGAAATTTTAGTGTCTGCAACCCTCGAAAAGGGATGAAAAAATTTAATTTTTGAGTTTTTCGAAATAAAGGTTTGACTTAAAATTTAAGAGCTTAAAATTTTACATTAAAAAGTTCCTATCCTAAGTACGTATAAGTTTTTTTTTCCTCTGGTCAAAATTAGTCAAGTTAAAGAGATTTTTACTTTTACGTTTTAAGTATTTTGCTTACTGGTTAAAAAATTGTAGGTAATGAACAAATACGTTTTTACATTTATGAAAAAGATATGCTTTTTTAAAAATTGTAGTCGACGATGTAGTGCTGGAACAAGAGAATTAAGTTGTTTTTTTTATCTTGGTAGTGCATTTAGCAGGGATGGAAGGTACATACAACGGGGATGTATAAAAAAGAGTGTGCACTGTGCGGGGCATAGCGTGAATGGAGCACTGCATGAGCTAATTGATAGAAGATGGCGTTACGTTGCGGAAATCCAAACTTAAATAAAAACAAAATTATTTAATTTGAAATTTCCCGCTAAAATTTTTTGCAAATTAAATAATTTTATTTGGATTTGTTACATCGTGACCTTATTTACCCACGATAGCGCAGCATTTCAAAGAACTATCGGAACGTTACTTTGAAAAAATGCTGCCCACCCGAATCCGTTGTTAGCTTCCGCGTGTGACTACACACCGGTCGCGAACGCGCCCCCTAATCAAAGAAGACCCCGCCACGTGTTATCGGATCCTCCGGACCCAATATCCGCGGTGAACGCTCTACTTCCTCCACCTCCAAACCGGAACACGACAAATTCACATCACAACAACATCACACGACACCGTCGCCGCCGGGACCGGCGACCTCTCTCGGAAGACCTCTCTTTAGCCCGGCGCCTAACGCCGGGCAACGAGACGCCAATATTCCTCCTTCCAATCCACCCTGTAACCAGAACGCAGCACCAAGTCGACTTGGTGCTGCGTTCTGGTACGGTACGGTCTCCCGGGAGACAGCCCTTGGCGCTGGCGTTGTAGGTAACAGCCCCATGCATTTAAATAATGATGTCTCGGGCTGAGCACTCTGCTCGGCCCACAAAGCTCGGTGAAGTTGCATAAAATCGCGAGATTAGCAACAATTTAGTCATTCAAAAAAAAAAAGATAACCTTCAAGTTATTCTGCTGCATATTCTCATTTATTCACAGTTTATACTGTAGGGTTGTGAAACTTCTTACCTTGCGAAATTCGTGGCTGCGAAACTCTTGATTCTCTCAAGAAATAGCTAAAAAGAGCATTTCCTTGCCATAGTTTAGACTCTCAATGCGATAATATAAATTTACTTTATGTTTATTTTTAGTTTAGTTTTAGTTTATACTTTATAGTAAATATTTAGTACTTTATTTATCTTTACACCAGGGTCTGCTTATTTCGTTTAATACTTTCTTACTTTTACAGGTTGCGTTGGCTTGAAGAATTTTTTTTTGTTAGCGAAAACCTTGCATTTTGTACTTTGTTTTATTTACTTTTAACATCAGTTATGTACAATGAAGAGTTAATAATAATAATTCTTATTTACCGAAGCGATGATTAAATGTCTCAAAAAACCGAAATTAAAAATTAGGCTCTTCAAAACATGTGTGATTAAAAGTTTTTACAAAATTCTTACGGCATTACGACATATTCTACCAACTTACCAAAAGTTTTAGTTAAGTTTAAGTGCAATTATTTTGATAGGTATTTATAAAAAGTAACTAATTAGTTACATAAATTTTAATACTATTATTTTTTAATTACAATCCATAATCTATAATCGTAAAACAATGTTTAAATGCTAACAAATTTAACTCTATCTACCGTTAACTACCGAAAAATATGAAATGTGGGATAAACGAGAGCACTACAGAAAATTAATGGTATTAAAACTATTTGTTTAAAAGTAAGTAAAACTATTTTTTTTTAAACTATTTGTGTGGAGAAAGAACGGGATTGTAATAAAGTGTTGATGTACGAATGAGAAAGGTCATGCTTCAGTGGTTCGGTCACATGAAAAGAAGGACAGTTAAACGTTGACAAAACATTTATAGAATGCGGATAAGGATGGATGTAGGTAACAGGTACCCGGGGTTGACGTTTCACGATGAATTAGATCGGGTTTTATCTGAGGATAGTCTAAAGAGTCTCCGACACAAACTAGATAGGGATGCTACGTATGTCACGCACTGGCGCAATTGTATGAAAAGGGTAATAAATGTGGTAAGGGTAAGGGTGATAAAAAATGAATGTGGTGTGTGTGTGAATGAATGTGACATTTGGCACACATGTTAGTAATCTTCTTGTTATTGTTTAAAAAAACATAAACTGAAATTTTTGTGCCGACATTAAGTTTCTTCAAAAATGTTCGTAAATGTAAATTAAAAAAAAGTTGAATATTTTCAACGTACATTTCGGTACATGTGAATATCTAATATAGGAATATAATCGTATACGCATGTATTTATTTCTTAAACCGTACGTAAAAATAAGTAGGCCTTGTAAGTAGGCCTCATGAAATATTCCTTTTTTTACAGGATCTCATTTACTATGCTATTCACTGTAATATCCGGGGCCACAAGCTTTAACCCTAGGCCGCACATAGTATTTGTGATGGTGGATGACATGGTAATTTTTTTTACATATTGTTAAATTGTAGGGAAACTGTATGAGTTAAAATATTTCAAAAAACGTACCTAAATTAAGAAGTACAATTCTTCTTAAAGGCTTCTTAACTGAAAAACTTATTGACTTATGGATTTTGGTTGTTTGTTCACTTATCAAAAAAATAGTTGACGCATCCTGATTTGATTTTCATTACTATTTTTTTAATGTTACAGGAAGGTGCTGATGGTAAGAAATTCTCGCCGCCTAGAAACACCAAAGGTGGTAATGGTGCGTTACCAACCTGAGGTCAGGATGTTAGGCCTCGAGCAAAAGTAAGTTTACCGGCTAACTTACCCTCCGAACCGGAACATGTCATGACATTATGGCGGTGGAATAGGTAAGGTGGTGGTACCAATCCGGGCGAGTCGCTGCGAGACTCTACCACCTAGTCAGATGTCACGGTGTTAGTGATGATAAGCCTATCCTCACCTTTTACGAGCTGCCTGGCAAGAAAGGCAGATTGTCTATTCTGCAAAGGAGCCCGGACCAACACGGGGACAACAGGATATTGCTATAACTTTAATTACATTTAGCTAGCTAGCTAAATACAGATTGGTGAAATATCAAGCCAAGCTAGCCTAACCCAAACACTCACATCGTTACGCCAGATCACTAACGCGTCAGGCATATAATATCGAGAGCCAAGTGTCGCCATACTTGCAGACCTGCCCAACTTAACCTTAATTTAACTTTACCATAATCGGGTTTAAATTATTCGAAAGTATCCATATGTCATCAAAGAAAGAGGAGGAAAATAAACGAGAAACTACCTACACTAATTTCTTCATAATTATTTCCTTTGTTAATTTTTTCTGAACGAAATTGTACAACATGCTACAAAAATTGGTTAATTTATGTCCATGTTAACACGAAATTATACGAAAAAACTACTACTGCCTTACCTATTCCCGCCGAGTGCTTGCCGTTGACGTGTTACGGTTCGGAGGGTAAGGAGGGTACGGTAAACTTACTTTTGCTCGAGGCCTAACATCCCGATTTCAGGTTGGCAACGTACTATTAACACCTTTAGTGTTTTTAGGCGGCGTGAATTTCTTACCATCAGGAAATCCGTCTGCTTGTTTGCCTTCCAATAACATAAAAAAGGCCATCTTTTCTATCGATTGCGCCAAAACTCATATAACCTTATCTAATAACATTATCTTATTAGCACAGATAAATCAGCAGGAATCGGCTAGGGTGTTTATGGAAATTCACGCCAAGTCCCTTACGGTACCCCGTAAGGGACTTGGCGTGAATTTGGCAGAGAGTATCGAATGCCAAACCTCACGATAGTGTGAGGTTATACAATAACAGGTGTAATCTGTGGTTATACATTGGGTAATTCTCAGGGTTGGAGTGATGTTTCATATTTGCAAACTAAAGATCAGATAATAACCCCCAACATCGATGCCCTGGCAATGCGGAGTGTGATCCTGCAAGAATATTACAGCGAAGCAGTTACTACCTCTGCCCGGACATCTCTACTTACTGGGAAATATGCCATGAGGTTAGGTTAGTATTACACCTGACGTCCTTGTATGTTTAAAACATAAGAACAACCATACTAACTCTTCTAAATATAATCTAACAATTAAAACAAAAAACTTCGGCATAACATAAATGTAACGTAGCTAAGAATCATCATTAACTTCAATACATAAGCTTCCAAACAAAAAATTTTCTATCGAAATCAGTCAAACAGTTCAAAAGTTATTGCCACAAATATACGTACATACGTTTTTCGTCACGGGTTATTAAAACCCTTCATGTTGCGTTGGAGATTGAAACAACTCATCAAAATTGTTGGGAACTACAATGCCACAGACAAACACACATACATACACAAAGAAGTCTAACTTACAACACCATTCTTCTATGATGTCCTTAAGAAGAATTCCAAAGATTACGAAACATGTAATACCGTAACTTTAAAGCCATGCATCCATCCATCCTTTGATCCATCAGCTATGTCATATTAATATATTGATCATTCGTCATCCTTGACGTCAAGTCATTGTCATCAGAAAATATGACTAGATCTAGTTAAGACGAATCAAATGAGTTGAAACTGGATGGTTTTATCAGTAGGCGTTCCAGGGTTACGTCTACTATTTTCGAGATCCATCATCAGACTAGCTGAGTCGTTAGAGTTTTAACTGTAAGGTCTTATATAAGTTTAAAATTGACATAAATACCCATAAAATGTGTCTGATATCCATTTTGATGCTTGCGAAAAAGCTGCAAATGACCTGTTCAAGATAAACATCGAAACACTGATGGTATGGCTGCAGTGGCAAGCGTGGTTGTACATACCCAGGTGAGTTAGGGTAATTCACACCATTCATCTGCCCGTAAAATAAAAAAAAACCTTTTTCAGTTGATGAAATTCTGTTTGAATTTATATAATTTTCGATTTGAACTAGGATCGTGATACATATACATTTGTGGACTTTGAAGTCACTATGTGGACTTTTAAAGACCAGACTAATGGCTATCTAGATTGGAAAAGTCTCACATTGTATATGTTTTGTATATAAGCAATTTTTCGTACTTGTTCTTATTTATGTTATAAAATAGAAAACAAGCAGGCGTTCCTTTAACAGACAGATACAGACTGACATGGTAACAGACAATCCATTTTTCGAATGTGTTGCTCTACTTTACAACCAAGATCTTTAGTCACGTGTGCAAGTCTACTGTCTGCCTTACCCTGCAGCACTGAATAAAAGATGCCTTGGCGACCATACTATGGCGGCAGGAATAGTTGTCAGTTGTACTGATTCGACTAAGATTTTGCACAGAACTCTGACACTCTCCCCACTCTTAATTTTAGACTGACTGCTAGTGGAAAAAATCAGGATGTCAATTTACTAGACTACCGCCAGATATAAATAAGATATCCCGATGCTGTCGTCAACCCTGACGTCATTTTTAAAACTACACTTTGTAATATTTTTTTATCTTTGCCTTATTATTAATTTAGTAAGATTTCTTATTTTTCATTTACGTCCATTGTTCCTAAATCAAATTACTACTCTAAACTAAACTTTTCTAATTACAGGGATGCACGGGAATCCTTTGTATAATGGTGAAGACAGAGCTATTCCTATGACAGAACGTCTTATGCCATCTTATTTTAAGGATCTGGGGTATTCGACACATTTAGTTGGAAAATGGCATGTCGGGATGTCTAAAAAACAATATTTGCCAACATCAAGAGGGTACGACAGTCATTATGGCTTGCGAGGGGGTTTTATTGACTACTACACTTACTACAAAGTAGAAAATGTAAGTACTGGGTAGGTACTACTACATACTATCACAGGTCACTGCCACTTTAGTGTATTTTGAATTTTGAAACTGCAAAGACTAAACAGTTGAAATTTTGTTAGTATATTATGTATTGTGTAAACCTTTATGATTTTTTGTACGAAAAAAATTAGACAAACCTAATTTTCGAATCCTTTCTTTCTGGGTGCCGGGTAAAACATTACTATTAAATATCATTAAGGTTTCTACCTTTTTTTTTAAGTAAGTCTTTTAAAAGAAAGAATATTTGAAATTGGTAATATTTGCTCACCCTTCACCTTTTTTTTAAAAAGACAAAACATATATCTTCAAGCCAAGTCCCTTATGAAGGTATGTAGAGGGTATCGCGAGCATACATAAGAGAGACATAAGAAATGTCACGATTCTTCTTCTCTATTAATACAAACATGCCGGTTTCGGAAACTCTTGCAACCACTTTCGAATAAAACCTCGTTCATCGTGAAATGTCAATCTAGGTCTCCCTAGAGCTCCCCTGTCTATCGTTTATTGTCTTCACATTAAGTCTTACAAGAGGACCAGCGTCAGCTGATGCTTCTTTGGTCCATTCAATGCTGGGGTTCAAGCGTTTGCTCCATCCAATACTCCAAATGCGATATCTGTTTTACAGTGGCCAGACGGAAGAATATTTACGGGACTGGACTTTTTTGATGATGATGTTCCACAAGATCAAGAACACCGATATTTTACTGATGCGCTGACACAGCGAGCGGTTGACAGTAAGAATTTTTACATTTTTGAAAGACAAATACAGATTCCCTAATAAATTCGTCTCTGTTTCAGACATCAAAAAGATCTATGTTGTATTGCATTATGTGGCTGGGACGCTTTGTTGTCTTTCACCAGTCTCTTCTATCTTGAAGCATAAAACTTAAATAAATTGTTTTGTTAATATATTTTTAACAACATGTTATGTTAATATGTTATAATAACGTGTTATGTTAAAACATTTATAATAACACGTTATGTTAATGTGATATTCGAATAGATAAGTCTAATTTAATGGCAAATATGTCTAAACATATGCCAGCAATGGACCTAACCCCAAAGTGTGTCGATTACAAGCTTGTGATATGACATATCGACGACACTATCGTGTAGTAATAGATACAGACCGTAATTAGTTTGACAACAACTTAGGCTCAGAAATACAGAAATTAATATTTATTGCTCACTTGCCCATATAAAGAATCAAAGACTGGCATGGCGGAAGATTGGCTACCTTGTTAGAATTAAGTAATCTATGAGATCGCTTAAGTTAGGCGTATGCAGGTATAACTGTGCGCTACTCTCGATCAATAAGACGGTAAACACATTGCTCAGACAACGCATTAAAATTAGCCGTTAACATGTGCAACCAAGGATAACAGTTTCTTCTGCATATCAATAAAAAAATATCTTAACACACATATCTTTGAAGAAGGCAGCACTACCAGGGCACTCACAACTAGCCGAAGACACTAAGTCCCATACTATGATAGGGGACAAACCTCTAACGCAATCCGGTATACACAGTCCCGAGCTGGGCAGTTTTTGAAGTTATACTTCTTTTGGCGCGTTAGGAAAAATTATGAGCGTAAATTTTTACGATTCGCGCGCGCACCGTCACGAAAAACCGACATGATGAAGTTAGCTATAGATAACATTTTAGTTTTTCAAAAAAAGGTACCAACAAAGTAGAAGTAGGGACATCTACGTATGTTTGCGTGAGAACTGACAACTGTATTCACAATATTTCTTTATTTCTATGGTTAGTGTCATTTTGTCTACAAATGTAAAATAAGGCAAAAGATAAAAATTTTAAAAAGATTTTTATCTTATTACGGCGAAGAAGTATAACTTCTAACGCGTGTACATAAGTACACACACATTTTTTTTTAAACATTATGAAAAAATGCAATGCATATCAGTGATATGTTGCAAATTGATGCAGTGTGACCAGATTTAATTTTAAGAAAATACCGAGGCACCTCAAAAAAATACTGAAATATACCGACTAACATAGGACAGATATACCAATAAAAATACTGATTTTCTTAAAACGTTTTATTTATTCATGCTCACAATAAATGTTAGAATTATATTTTAACATCCTTTTCGAAGGATTAAAATTTACACAACCTCCTTCATCTTTAATACCTTGCTTTGTTTTTAAAATAGCTGACACATTTTTGTTTATAAATCTCTTTCTTTGGTCCGTTTTTATTAAATTTATCTTTGAAAATATGCGCTCGCATGCAGCATTCGACACCGGTATACATAGAAGAGATTTACTAAAACTAGTTATATTTTTGTATTTTAACATGCCATCACTGTTAGAAATTTTTCCAACTTCCACCCAAAATTGTTCACACGAGATGGGTGAGCCAGTGCTGGAAGATTGTAACAAATCACTTACTTCGCGATCAAACTTTAGGGTTCTATATTCTTCGTCAATTAACTGCATTTGTTCTGGCTGTACTTCGCATGGGAAAATTGGAAAAGCTTCTATTACATTTCGTAAACTGCGAAATTCTTTATGCACGGCAGTGTGTGGGTTAAGAAATTTCAGTTCTCGAAAAACTGGATTTTCAAAAGGCAAACGTAATTTCAATTGCGTGCTCAACTCAATTAAAAATGATTGGCACCTTCTGAAAAACTCAGCAATCTGTTCTTTCATGTTTAGATTTTCTCTGTGTTTGATTGATTCTTGGCCTACTTGAATACCTAAGTACATATCTTTCAGTGGCAAATAATTTACATTAGACTTTGGGTCTAACGTAAATACATTGTCCGTACGTTTGATGTAATTAGCTTTCATGAAGCAACCCAAAATCGACAAGTACATACTAGATGCATCATCATACAGTCTATCAATGCACGGATAGTCGCCTTGAAAAATTATGTTAAATTTGTTTACAATCGGCAAAATGTAGTCCAAAAAGTAAAAATACAATTTGTTTATATCAGTGGTAAGAGAATTAAATAAAAATTCTGATGACATATTGCGATCACTCAAGTATTGGTCTTGAAAGAACAATTGCAATGCCCTCCACTGCTCAATTATTCTACTAATACAGGCATGAAGTGAAAGCCACCTTATGTCGTAATGACGCAAAATTCTATGATTTTCTATGAAAAAAATGTTGGTAGGGATTGGACATGTGCCAGGTTGGCGATAGGCTTGCCACCTATCACATTGTGGGACTTAGTGATAGACTAGTAGAATTAGTTCGGCTAGTTGTATGTGCCCTGGTTGTACCTCTGCTTACCACTTCGGGGATATGGACGTTAAGATCCATATATTGTTATTTTTTAGTGCTGTCAATTAGACTAGGAACTTGTACTTAGTAATATTGCAAGGACTATTTTTCTTACCATCATGACTTTAGTGCTTTCATTGCCGTCTTTCGGTTTCTGAGAGTCATTTTTTTTAATAGTGTAAAAGACACATCCCATTCTTCAATGACTTAAAGTAAGATTCTATCACTGGAACGTTTGAAGTATGTTATTTACATGAATGTTTATGTAGTTGGATGTCATATCATTAGTCACTAGCTGCCCGTTCCCGCTTCTCTCGGTAATTTTTTTTTACCATAAATTGAGATATAAGCTATCCTATCTTTCAAGTTGGATCGAACTGCACACGGTGTGCGAATTTTATTATAATCGGTTAAGTGGTTTAGGAGTCCATTGAGGACAAACATTGTGACACGAGATTTATATATATTAAGATAAGACACAGAACAAGCTTACGGCTCTCCCTTAGACCGTGGCCTGCAGACACCATAGATATATGTACTAGGCTAGGTTTAATAAACAAATACTGTGAGTATTTGTGGTATCTACTTTGTGGATAAGAACACGACAGAACCAAACACTGCTATTATGGCGACAGGACAAATCTACAGGCAAAGTAAATTGTTGTATATCCGTCGACCACTTGTCTTCTTCTTGTCTTGTAATATGCTTGCGTCTTATGAGCTGCCTAACCTAAAAATAGATGGTCTATTCTACACAGAAGACACGGACTAATAATGGAAAATTTAAACTACCGTATTCTTAGAACATCTTAAGCGATTTCTTTTTTAATTAGTGTTAGTGACATTAATAAGTTATAAGTACAGATTTTCTCATGATAAACCTTAAATACAGAAACAACGACTTTGTTCTTTATTATTGTCTAAGCCTGTTAAGACTTTGTGAGTGAAGAAATAAGATTCAATGTTAAGATAAGTCCTTGCACAATAGTAGGTACCTATTCTAATTCAATCAGTACTTTTGTTCCATAATAGCGAAAAGCCTTGAGCTACTAAACTTTCTTTTATGCCGAATATATCAATTTAGAATAAACGGAAAATTACATCAATCGTTTTTGCAATAAAACGTACGTTTCACTTGGTATACTTGATGTCGATTAAATAGTTTTTTGTATTAAATTACTGCAGGGCTGTTAAGGCCCATAAACACAGTCACGTAGTGCTTATACACAGGGTCACGTAAGTAGAAATTTTAACAATCTTAAATTCAAATTTAAAATATATTCATTCACGCAGATCTATACAAAGATTCTGACGTCTCTGTATAATTCTAAAAAGTGCCACCGGATCGGAACGCGGTCATTCACTGAACTTCTTATAAATCTCATTTACAAAAGTTTATTATATAAATAATTAATTTGTAGTGATTGGTATGAGGAGCAGTTACTTCCAAGCATTTTTGTCTTCTAAATATTCTGAAAACTTATAATAACCCTTTTCCATACCACTTAATTTTAATATATTTTTTAAATTCATTAAATGGTAGGTAAGTCTTTAATATGCTCGGGAAGTTTATTGTAAAAACGTATACAATTGTACATTGGCCCATGAAAGAATATCTGATTTTGAGGAGACGAGACTTATGCACAACAAGATTGTTTTTATTCCTTGTGTTTATCGGATAAATGTGCTCGGTTTGCGAGAGTTTTGAAATCTTTCATATAATGGGGTTTGCTTGGGACTTGTAAGGGACCATTTATGTTAATTTTTTTTGCTGTGCTGGTTATGTCAGGGAAAGTTCTTATGAATAGAAGTTTGCAAGGAAAATGGGATAAACAATGTTTTAATTTTTCCTATACCGGTTCGGTACAATATAAAGCGATAAGAAGTTGGCTAGGCCGGCTAATTATTTATTAGACTTAAATGTATAATTTAAAGTAATTGAGTATGTTCTCCGTATGAATGAAATGTAGCTGTTGGCTAAAACTATTCATTATTCATATTTTTGATCAGTTAAGTTTCTCAAGAAAGTTTACAGAATTTTATAGACCTTAAGTATGGCCATAGATACAAAGTTTTAGCAAATTAATTCTGCCTGTTTAGTCCCGACGTGTGTTCCTACTAATTTTATAATTGCGAAAGTTTGTATGGATCGATGTTTGTTACTCTTACACTCAAAAACTGCAGAACGGATCTAGAAGAATCTTCACAGTTATATACTTCTTTTCTTTTGTCCCTATGTATCCTTGTATGCTTAAATCTTCAAAACTGTGCAACGGATTTTGATGCGGTTTTTTAATAGATAAACTGACTGAAGAGGTAGGTTTATATGTATAACCGTGCGAAGCCGGGGCGGGCCGCTAGTTATTTATAATTTGGTAAGCGGTTCACCGCGGGTGGAAGTTACGTAGTCGTATAGTGAATAAGGAAGAAGTATATATACATGCGTCTCTGTAGCTACATAATTTGTGATATTTGTAATATTAGACATTAATTGCAATGCTAACCTTGTGTTGAAATTTTAAGTACCTTGAGTAATTTAATTTAGCTGCTTCCGTACACTAGAAACAGGAACACGACAGAATGGTTTTATTATTTTATTAAATGTACTTGTAGATGCTCCAATTATTGATATGTTCTTAAATATTATTTTTTTATTTTATGACGTAGATTTTTAGGGCAGAAAAAGAAATAAAGTATTGAGTGATTCTTATTAAACCGACCGACTCGGCGAACTTTAACGTAAACAAGCAGACGGATTTCCTGATGGTAAGAAATTCACCGGAACACGTCACGGCGTTATGGTGGCAGAAATAGGTAAGGCGGTGGTACCAATCCGGGTGAGTCGCTGCGAAACTCTACCACCTAGTTAAATGTCATGGTGTTAGTGACGGTAAGCCTATGCTCGCCTTTTACGAGCTGCCTGGCAGGAAGGCAGATGGTCTATTCTGCAAAGGAGCTCGGACCAACACGGGGAAAACACGAAATTGGGATTAATTTTTAGATATTATATCGATGCCGGCGAAAACTACTATTACTATCAAAAAATTTAAATAGGATTGAGTCAACATCATAGACAAACCTACATGTAGCGGGCCACAGATAAGTTAGCTCTGACTTACAAGATTGCTGCAGGAGAACAATAACGTGATCAATTAGAAGATGTATGTAATGATTTATGTAAATTAAGTTTTTCCTTAATAATTATAAACAATCGGCCAAGGTTCTCAGTTGAACCTACTTTTTATATAAATCTTATTTAACTCGTATTTTTTTGCGTAAGAGTAAAATATTGGTTGCTACTTTTAAAGTAATGTTTCTTTAAGTTTTTTAGAAGAACACTTTAGTTGCGGTTAGAATTTTTTGGCAGAGGATAAGGTTATGAGAATGATTCACGAACTTGCTGTGATGTCAGAGAACACATAATGATACACATATATGTATATATACCCACCCAATACTTTATCTTTATTATTTGTAATTTGAATATTTGATTTTTTTACTATTAAAAAAAACTAAATACTTTTCAATTGTAAATAAGAGTCCTATTGTCGGCATCATAAATAAATTACTAATAATAAAGATAGAGTTCTGGAGTAAAGACTTTTTTGTTGGGAAGTTCCTCTTCTTTTAGGGTCTTTTATTTAAATTTCCTAAATATCACATATTTTGAGTTTTTACCGAAAAACTGAAAGTCTTGCTTTTCATCTCATTTTGTTACTAGTTATAACAATTAGGTGCTGTTTTTTTTGATAGATAACGTTTTTAATCTAGACGCCATTTCGAATCGAATGAACCATCGCACAAATTTAGAAGCATTGTCTATGTAACACGGTCTTGAACTTGTCGACTAAAGTATAGTAGGAACTACGTGAGGTGTTGAAAGAAACTGCGCAGCGAAGAATTATTCACGTGAAAGTGTTATATTTTTTTTATCAACAGTCTCATAATATTGCATACAAACTCAACTTAAAAAGTTGTTTACGTGGTTCAGCCGATTGCATAGGGTGAAATTTGGGTCTACTTCGTGGGAACGCTTTTTAAAATAAATGGTTTACTATATCGTCTGTATATAGCAATGCGGGATAAAAGTTTCCTATACGAGGTCTCGGGTTTGCCGGGACGGGCAACTCAAGGTATTTTATTAGTTTTCAAATGAAATCAACGTTGCCCGGGTTTGGATAAGTTTGCACTGAGTTTGCCGATTATCACATTGTATTACTACGTAAAATCGCTAGTCGTGTGTGTCCTCCTGGTACTATTGCCTATCTGGGGTAGATACTTTCATTATATACGTTGCAATTCGAACGGGTCTATGAACTTAATCTATTTGTTAAAATGCATTTAAATTTTAAAATGTATATAATTTAATGGCTTTAAATTACGTATCTGGGAATGCGCTTAAAATAACTAAAACATGAACTATTAAACTCATTAATTCGGTCAATAAGTTTTTATACGACAAATTTAATTTCTGTAACCGGTTTTGATAAATATAGCAACGTAATTAATTTTTCATCATTCATGACGATAATTAAGATGAAGTTAAGCTCTTGTTAAAGTTGTGTTTAAAAAGACTTATGACCCGGCTGAAGGTTAAGTTTGAGTAATATAATTTAAGTAATCATGTCACTACCTACAAGTAATCGAACGAATTTGTGAAAATAATACACCATATGTAATTAGATAATAACATAATATTTTCCCCGTGTTGGTCCGGCTCTTTTTAGAATAGATCATATTCTATTCCTGCCGCCTTAACGTCAGTGCTTGGCGTTGACGTGTTCTGGTTGGGAGGATAAGGTAGCCGGTATATTACTTTGCGTTGCCAACCTTAGGCCAGGATGCTACGCCTCAAGCAAAAGTAAGTTTACTGGCTACCTTACTCTCCGAACCGGAACACGTCATGACGTTATGGCGGCAGGAATAGGTAAAGCGGTGGTACCAATCCGAGCGAGTCGCTGCTAAACTCTACCACCTAGTAACTGTTTTTTTAGTAATGAAAAACAATAATAAAAAATGTTTTTGTTTGAAAATAAAAGATTATTTTGAGAAAAATGACGATAACTGAAATTAAACACAGAAAAGTCATTTTTTTCCGAGAATTTGTAACTTTTTTTCGTCTAGACTACATTTTAATTTTTTTTAAATGTAGAGCCTATTGTTACCACGATTAGGTATAATTATGTTTTTTTATTTGAATGCGATAAGCTTTATAGTTTAGTAGTTAGTTTTATTTATCTCATCCTCACAATTTTCAAAAAATATTCATTATATGCTTACAAATCTAACTCATTTTTGGCGATAAAATTCGGTCCAGTTTTACTCATTTAAATATATATACACATTATGGAGATTCACACTGTATATCACAACATAGTTTAAAACAAAGTCGCGTTCTCTGTCCCTGTGTCCCTCCAAGCTAAGCCACCCTGTTTCCAAACCAAGTAACGGATTTTGATGCCTTATTTTAGATAAAGTGTTTAAAGAGGAAGGTTTATATGTATGTTTTATACCCGCGCGAAGCCGGAGCTTGCCGCAAGTTTAATTTAAAATATGGAATCGCTCTTGATCTTAATTGCAGAATAAAATTTCAAAAACTAAGACTAAAAATTCACGTAAAAACTAAAAAAAGGCAGTAAAACAGTTTTAGAGGTGCTGTAACTATTTTTATCTTTAGACTAACAAAACGATACACTATCTTTTATGTCGTGCTTCGTGGTAACAAACATTTTATACAATTTGGCTTATTGTAATGTAGCATGACTGCATTTATGATATAAGATAACGAAAAAGCAGACAGTTATTTAAATGGTAAGATACTGGTATTTATAGGTGTTTCAAGATGTTACTGGTGTGTTACGTTCTTATGGAAAAGTCACAAAGGCAAGACAAAGTTCGCAAGTCCACCATCTACCCTACTCTCTAGCATGCAGATACGTCAAGGCGAGCCCGGATATTAAGGGGCCATATACGCTAAAATACGTCAGCAGTTTACTGTTTTTTTCATACAAAGCAATCATGGATCTTGCTGACAAAAATACACAAGATAAACATGAATATGCTTTACTAGATTAGTGTTTCCAAAACACGATTCATTTCAATTTGCTCGATAGAAAAAAAATAAAAAAGTTAACTCTTTTTTGAAAGCTTTTGCTTTCTGTCTACTTCAATTGTGAAAATATCGACACCAGATTTAACATAAACATAGATAAGTATTATACCTAAGAGATAAGTGTTTCAGTTTCTATACTTTTTTCAAATTACTTTTATAGTGTCAAAAATAGTAATTTGTCGCTTAAGACGTTTACTTTAGAGCGCCATTGTTCATAGTAATCATGGAACGGGGAAGCGCGGTGATTGGCTCTTCTGGCTGACTGAGTATGGGGCCTTAAGGCGGCAGGAATAAAGGAATAGTTGTGGCGGTGATACCAATACGGACGAGATGCTGATCAGGGCTCTACAACTTTACTGCAGTCGGCGATGATTTCGTGATATTTTGACGCTGACAAAATTTTTATATATAGTCTTAAATAACTGACAAAGACTGATTTTTGATAGTACGACAAGCTGATAAGTGTCGATATATTGATTTCGTACATAATACTTGTAGCTATATATATATATATTATTTTGTATTATAGGAAGGCAAACAAGCAGACGGATTTTCTGATGGTAAGAAATTCACCGGAACAGGTCACGACGTTATGGTGGCAGGAATAGGTAAGACGGTGGTACCAATCCGGGCGAGTCGCTGCGAAACTCTACCACCTAGTCAGATGTCACGGTGTTAGTGATGATAAGCCTGTGCTCGCCTTTTACGAGCTGCCTGGCAAGAAAGGCAGACGGCCTATTCTGCAAAGGAGCCCGAACCAACACGGGGACCTGTTCGCACACGGCTTATGTGGATATCGTAAAGATACATTAATTAGCATTTACATCGTGAATGTCACGTTTTTTTTTGCAAACATATATTTTTTTGTAACATACATTAGATTATCATAAATGTGTTCTCAACACAAGGATAAAATATTTATTTCTTTGAATTTTTGAGGGAATCCCTTATGTTAAGATTATAAATATATCTAATAGCTGTTTTTTGTAATACAAATATAGTATTTATACCTGCAAAATTTCATTTTTGACATTTGATTATGAAAATAGCAAAAATATGCTATGCGTCAGCATCTGTTCAATTTTTTTCATCTTTTTGTAATTTTTTTACATTTTTTAACTTTGTTTTATTTGTATACATTGTTTTATATAAAGTGTACTTCTTAGGTGGTCCCATTGTCTAGGTCCAGGACCAGGTCTATATTTGAAAATAGAATCGCAGGAAAATCGATGATAATACCGAATTTTTGTGTACTAAGAAGTAGGTAGAGGCACAACCAGGGCACCCACAATTAGCCGACGACACTAAGTCCCACCATGTGATAGGTGGCAAGCTTATTGCCCACCGGGCATATATCCAAACCCGGGCAATTTTTTTTGTAGAAAATTGGAAACATAAATTGCCTAATTTTTTTTTGCTTGACCAGGGATTCGAAACCGGGAACTCAAGAAGTCAAGTCAGACGCCGAAGCTCTAGACCAGGGGTGGGCAAATTACGGCCCGCGGGCCGTATCCGGCCCTTGAGAGGTTTTAAGGCGGCCCGCCGAAGGTTTTTTTTTAGCAAAAATATGATCCTCCTTAAAAAAATTAATGGTCGATTTGTTAAAAGACTATTGAAATTTGATCAATTGAAATACTGAATCGATACTTCAAAGATATATATTGCGTATTTCATATGTTAAGACTTCATAAATAGATTTTATTTTAATAAAGGATTGTAAAATTAAAAAAAATACGTTATGTTATCTTTATGCAACGTTTTATGTTCGTAATATTTTCTGCTATTTTTAGGTGTTTTGATAAACCGGCCCGCAGCAAGACTAATTATAATTTTCTGGCCCGCCACTAGTTTTTTTTTAACTTACCGGCCCGCGGTCAAAAGAATTTGCCCACCCCTGCTCTAGACCACAGAGGCGACTAATTAACGATTACTAAGATTACATACTAATTGAAATCGAAGTAGGCCTTTTGCAATTTTGCTACGCTTAAATTATGTAAATTAAAATCAATAACTACAAAAGGACGTAAGTAAGTATGAGCCACCAAAGTAATAAATTGTTTTAAATTTAAACAAAATTCACCTTGGAATGTGTTACCTTCATTATATAGATACCATTTCATCGACCTTTCTTCCGTTTTGTATTTGTAAATTTACCTGATAAACCTTAAAAAATATCTTATCCATATTAAGTACTAGCCGACCCGGCGAACTTCTTATTGCTTCATTACTATAAGGTCATCACTGCAGTCATCACTGCAGGTTGTCCGGCATTTTTCTTCATAATCTATACATATAAGAAATCTGTAGAATGGTCAATTCTGTACATTAAAAATATTAAAAAAAAATATAGCAAGGGGTGTTACTCGATCGATACCAAGTCCAAATATGTGATTAAGAAATGTTTGTCTGTCTGTTTGTCTGCCTGTCTGTATGTTCAGGCATCACGTGACAACTAACGGTTTGATTTCTATGAAATTTGGTATAATTATACCTTAATATCCGGGGCATAAAATGTGATACTTTTTATCCTGGAAAAAATACGTAGAAAAAAATAAATCTTAATTTTTCAGTTTCATCTATAGACGTTGTTCTGTAGAATCGCAAACACACGTAGCGTTACCCGCAGTGGATTCAGCGCCGAATGAAGACCGACATCCGCGCGGATGGAGTCGCGGGCGGAAGCTAGTTCATAATATTATGATAAAAATTCGTATTAATATGATGCTCCTGACAGTGAGTAACACAGCAAAAAAAAAATTAGCAAAATTAATTAATCCGGTCACGCGTGATATGATGACCAAGGGAGATGGGTATTCATTTTTATATTTAACTAGCTGACCCGGCGAACTTTGTATTGGCGACATTACAGCTATTAACAGAGTGTAGGGATAAAATTGAAGTGAGATTTTTCCCACTCTCCCTGCAATTTTCCCTTTTTGTCTTTTTATATGACATCCTGAAGATAACTAACACACCAAAAAAAGTTAAGGAAAATTTGTCCATCGATCCAGGCGTGATGCGACGATTACGCGGAATGGGTATCCATTGTTATATTTGTAGACTAGCTTTGGTCCGCAGCCTCGCACACATTAAGTCCTGAGTAAAACACTTCTCCTTATTGTCTTGGTGGGACTTAGTGTCTTCTGCTAGTCATGCGTGCGCTGGTTGTGCATTTGCCTCCCTCTTCATGGATATGGGTGTGAAGATACTTACTTACTTATTTTACACTTCCCATTTAGCTATACCGTAACCATTTCCTGCTGCCTTTGGAACATCTAAATTGCCATACTTAACAATTTTTTTTTAATTTATTTACATTTTACAAAAAAAAACTTTTTTATTATTCTTTCCTTTTATGCAAAATACAGATATAAGAGGCAGGCTCCCTATAAGCACCCCAAATTGGTTTCAACCCCACATAGGCAACTTTGACATTTTTCAAGGATCGGACTTAAGAAGAATTCGCGACCCTCGGGAAGGGGGAAGGTATGAAGCGTCGCAAAGGGTACGCAGGCGATGCCAGCCGTTTCGCTGCAAGTATTATTAAAAAAAGCAAAGATCAATTTTGATCAACATTAAATGGCCAAAATAAATAACATACTTATGGGGATGAGGATTGATACTGATAAGAAGGAATAACGAACATAGCGGACTTTTTTGTAGGCCTTTTTATAATAGGTATACATTTCCTTACTACATTACTTTGATGTATCCCAAACGGTTTAGCAAGTGCCGTACAATGTAAGGGACTGAAAATAGGCTTTTAACAACTTCGTCAAAAAATGTGGAATTTTCTCAACTAGACAAATACTTAATACTTTTAATTATATTTATACATATTATGTGTTGTATCTGTAAACCTGAAAAAACTCATTAAAATCTATTTTGTTGTTTTGAAGATCTAAGCGTACATAGGAACAAATAGCGGAAATCTACTTTTTTGTACTATGTAGTGCAGAAGATAAATAAAGATAATGATATTAATATCGCTGTAGAATTGCAAAAACCGAGTACAGTTTCATTACTTGGTACGTTGTCGATTATAAATTAACTACTAATTTACACGCAACTTCTAATATTTTTTTATACAAACTTTTATCTGCCGGCTGATATTTGAGTATTAATCTATATCCATAGGTAGATATAAATAAAATTTTATATAGTCTCTGGGGTCTAGCTGTCCAAGTGTTGGACTTTACTTCACGAGGTCATGAGTTCGAATCCCGAGTCGGTCAACAAAAAGAAAATGAGGTATTGCCAATTTTCTAATAAAAAAAGGTTGCTAGGGATTGGATATGTGCCCGATTGGCGATAGGCTTGCCACCTATCACATTGTGGGACTTAGTGTCTTCGGCTAGTCGTGGGTGCCCTGGTTGTGCCTCTGCCTAACTCTTTGGGTATATGGGAGATATGAAGGTACAAATATAAAATTTTATCAAAATCAGTCCAGCGGCTTAGCAATGAAAGCGTCAAATGAGAGCGAAATGCAGACATTCGCATTTACACTGTTAAATCTATTACCTACCTCTAAATTACTTATCTGTTCTAAAAAATCATACCTAATTACTAAAGTGGCGTCAGAACACTCTAAGCTATTTTAGAACTTTTGACTGTTAGTATGTCTGTATCCCGGGTGGGCCTTACTCCGGTTCTTACTCCGGATAGATCTATGTTCTGAGAAAGTTTATAGAATAATTATTATCTCGTTTACTCCACAGGTTCCTATTGGAGTGAGGTAATATTCAATTTAAGAGCATAGGCTACTAGCACCGTGACTTCTGACTAGGTGGTAGAGTTTCGCAGCGACTCACCCGGATTGATACCACCGCCTTACCTATTCCTACCGCCATAACGTCATTACATGTTTCGGTTCGGAGGATAAGGTAGTCAGTAAACGTGCTTTTGCTCGAGGCCTAACACTGCGGCCTCAGGTTGGCAACACACCAATAACAACTTTGGTGTCTCCAGGCGGCGGAAATTTCTTACCATCAGCAAATCCGTCTGCTTGTTTGCCTTCCAATATAAAAAAAATTACTACTTTTTGCTGAATAGGATATACTTTATAGGTTGTCCTATAAATTTTATTTTGTAGTTTAGAACCAAAGGTATCAACTCTCAGTATGAATGGTTTAACCAACTTTAATAACTTGCTACCCGAAATGTGCAGGATTTAACGTATAGGTCTCAACCTTAAATCTTAGGCTGGCTTTGCAAGTTTGTTATAAATCCCAGCTTTAAAAATATTGTACATGTGAAAGCTTATTTTTCTATCCATATATATAAAATTAATTGCTGTTCGTTAGTCTCGCTAAAACTCGAGAACGGCTGAACCGATTTCGGTAATTTTGAATTATTTGTTCAAGTCCGGGGAAGGTTTAAAAGATAAGAAAAAGGAAAAAACTTGCGTGAAAACTAAGAAAAACAACATTTTACTTTTTCCCATACAAACTGAACGGGTGGAACGAGGTTCGCTGGGACAGCTAGTTATGATATAATTATATTCTATTACGATTATACAAAATTTTGCTTAAATGCGCTTGAAGACCCGAGATCAAACATAACATACTTTAATTAGAATGGTATTTTCCCTCCTAAATTACATTTAGTTTCTTTTAGGCATCAATTATTCAGTTTTGATGTAGCATAAAGTTTAGAGATACAAGTAAAAACACTAAGACTTGATGTTTTCATGTTCCATAGAAATTATTATTAGCTGTTAATGTTTTGCGGAACGAAGTTTGCCGGGTTAGCTAGTGTGTAATATTTGGGGTTTCGTTTATTAAAACACTACTAGGTGTTTCCTCGGGACGTTGTCAGTAGAATAAATTTTCATACAAACTTTGGGCACTGATTTTTGAAAAGTAGTTTGAACTTGAACCGAGTTTAACTGTATTCGTATCAAATTTCATCAAAATCGCTCTATCAGCTTGCCGCCACAGCGTAGCAAAACAGACTTTCGCATTTGTGTTATTGAACTATAGATAAATAAATAAATAAATATCTCTGGACAAGTTACACAAATTGAATCTAACCCCAAAGTAAGAAAATTATGTGCTTGTGTTATGGGTGTTAGCCAACGATTCTAAAACATAGACATACTTAAATAGATCAAAGAATAAATTTAATAAACACCCAGACCCGGAAATGCAGACATCTAAATGTTCATCACACAAATGCCTGCCCCCATCGGGAATCGAACTCGAGCCTCGCGGTTGATCGGTGTAGTTAGGCGTGTATGCCACTCGACCAACGAGGCGGTCAAATAGATGTCATGTTACAACGCCCGTCGTCGTACCGAAGATCGCAGAGCTGCGACATAATCGTGGCTTGGCCAATAAATCTATTAGCAACTGAATGAAAATGATTGTAATGGCGGCAAACCTATTGTAACTTCAGTACCTTGCATACAGACATTGAAGCTGTTTGTCACACGCGAATTTTGGTTGCATTACGAGAGTAAAATGAGTTAAAAAAACAGGGAAAAAATACTATTTTTCCAAGATCGTTGTATTATTAGTGTGTTACTTAATTGAGTTTGAATTAAAGATGTTAGTTTTAAAATATTCCTGGTAAGTTTTTTTAACGATAAAACGTCCTAAGCCCTTAGTTCTAAGTTACAATAATAAGTTTTTAGTTAAGTTAACGACGTTACTTCAGAGTTACAATATTTTTTATAATTAACTGGCTTTTACTCACCGCTTAGTTAAAAAAAAGAGATCCTGTATTACTTTTAATATACCCAAGGATATGTGTACAAAGATTCGTGATTGGTTATACAGTTTTTGCGTGTAAGTGTTACAAACAAACTTATATTCGCATTTATAATAT
This sequence comes from Calephelis nemesis, assembly GCA_002245505.1. Taxonomy (NCBI): domain Eukaryota; kingdom Metazoa; phylum Arthropoda; class Insecta; order Lepidoptera; family Riodinidae; genus Calephelis; species Calephelis nemesis. The sequence continues at coordinate 143,172 of NJDD01004931.1, read as the reverse complement.
TAGTAATGAAGTAGGGGAAAAATGTAGCTTTTTACGACTTCGACAAAAAAAGGAGGTTATACCTATGTCTAACTTTTATATTACTTTTATAATAATTTGAATCGATTTCTCTATCATTTCTGAACCGATTTCGAAAATTCTTATTTTATTTCAAAGAACTTTTTTTTTTTTTTATAATATTGGAAGGCAAACAAGCAGACGGATTTCCTGATGGTAAGAAATTCACGTCGCCTTGAGACACCAAAGGTGGTAATGGTGCGTTGCCAACCTGAGGCCGGGATGTAAGGATTCGAGCAAAAGTCAGTTTACCGGCTACCTTACCCTCCAACCGGAACACGTCAACAGCAGGCATTGACGTTATGGCGGCAGGAATAGGTAAGGCGGTGGTACCAATCCGGGCGAGTCGCTGCGAGACTCTACCACCTTGTAAGATGTCACGGTGTTAGTGACGGTGAGCCTATGCTCGCCTTTTACGAGCTGCCTGGCAGGAAGGCAGACGGTCTATTCTACAAAGGAGCCCGGACCAACACGGGGGAAAACGTATTTCCAACGTGGCTTAATTTCCACCAAGTCTGGATCTGAGTATAAATTCCTAGGGAAGTCGAGGAAAGTACCTTTTTTGTAGATGACTTACATAATGAATTCGAAGTCGGGATTTTTGCAGTTAGGTACAGTGATTAAATAATTATTCTAAAAATATAAAGCATAAAGTGAATGGATATGAAAAAAATGGTTTGGATTATAGATAGTATAGTATGTTTAATCTATATCTTTACATATAAAAATGAATCCCCATTTTGCGTGGTCGTTGCATTTATTCTTCTTTTGTTGTTTCGGTAATTGACACAAGAAGAATCATATGAATAGAAATACCGGGAAAGTTGCAGAGAAAATAGGAAAATCAATATTTTAATTATTCTGACAATATACAAACTATCATAAATTTAAAGGGGAAGTTCGCCGATCAGCTAGTATGTATACAAAAATGATTCCCTATTTTCCTAAGTCATTGCACTACGTGTTTTTCGTTGGACCTATTTTGCTGATTTTTTTGTTTTAGTTACTGCCAAGAGAAGGTTTATATAAAGAAAAAATCCGAGAAAATAGGAGTACCTAACAATAGCTTGAATTTTTCCGTATACAAAATATTAGTATCTACCTAAAGCGTCAACTCTCAAGCGAGATGAAGTTTGCCGGGTCGGCTAAAATTTATATAAATAAGTGCATAAAACAAAATTGGATTACCTAAATCTAAATAAAATAATTTAATTTTTAATTTTCCGCCAAAAAATGGATTTAAGTATATGGACTCCCGCAATATAACGCCTTCTTTTCGACTCGAGAATTGCGGAACCGATTTTAAACAATTTAAAAAAAAATATTTTGTTCGACCGCGACCGCTGCGATGTTCGGATGTTTGTACGTCTCGTTGATGAGCATTTAGCATGCATTTCCGGGTCTGAGTTTTAGTTAAACTTATTCTGATAACTTTAGAAGTATTTCTATGTATTAGTATCGTTGACTAACACCCTTAACACAAGCATGTAATTTGCTTACTTTGGGGTTAGATTCAATGTGAGTAACTTGTCCAGTTATATTTATTTATAATTTACAATTTTATTTATTTGTTTTTTCAATTTGTCCTACTCCAGAATAGCAAAATAACTATTGAAAAAATCAAAAATATGAAAAAAGCGTCATAAGGCGGGTGGTATGAAGTTCGTCGGAATACATAGTATTTAATATAATGTGCGGAAAACAACAATAATTTACCATTATTTTAACATACTTAGGTATTTTTAAGGGAATGATTGTCAACCAAAACATAACTAATAAAATTTCATTACTAGATACTCGACTGCAAGGCTTAGTTTACCGCTTTTTTACAAGGTACAAAACATACACAAGGGTTTGCGTACATTTAGATACCCTAGATTTTATTGGTGCATCACTATCCTGTGGTTGTGGTTTTGCCTGCCACTATGGTGGCAGGAATGGGTTAGGCGGTGGATTCCTACCTAGTCTAGATGCGTTCCTACTACTCAACTACAAGCGATTGGTTGTAATGAATGGTTTAATGAGCTGCCAGGAAGAGAGGCAGATGTTTTATTCTACACTAAGGACTCGGAAAAATATGGGGTATTATTTAAAAAAGTATCTTTACGTCCATATCTCCGAAGAGTTAGGCAAAGACACAACCAAGGAACCCACGACTAGTCGAAGACACTAAGTCTCATAATGTGATATGTGGCAACCGTGCTCGTATCTAATCATGGACAACGTCATTTTTAATAGAAAGTTGTAAATATGCATTTTTTATTTTGTTGCCCGACCCGTTAATCGAACCCGCTACCTCAAGAAGTTAAGTCCGACGTCGGACTGCTAGACCACACAGGGGAATGCTTTCTTTTTTTAAACTGGCCGCAACCTTATTCAGGACTAGGCCTGTGTACCTGTTAATAGGTGACATTTGTCTCTTACTTTCTTAGCATTTTACAATCTGTCTGCTTGTTTGTCTTTTGGAATAAATATTGAAATTGTATAGTGATAGGATGTAATTAAGTTGTGAAATCCAGTAATTATGTAAAGTAGTAAGTAAATAAATGCGGGCTTACACTAGGTCACATAACTTCAAACTCCATATTTTGAAGTTATGCATAAAAAATTTTTTTTATGATATAGGAAGGCAAACAAGCAGACGGATTTCCCAATGGTAAGAAATTCACGCCGCCTAGAGACACCAAAGATGGTAATGGTGCGTGGCCAACCTGAGGTCAGGATTGTAGGCCTCGAGCAAAAGTAAGTTTACCGGCTACCTTACCCTCCGAACCGGAACACATCATGACGTTATGGCGGCAGGAATTGGAAAGGCGGTGGTACCAATCCGGGCGAGTCGCTGCGAATCTCTACCACCTAATCAGATGTCACGATGTTAGTGATGATAAGCCTATGCTCGCCTTTTACGAGCTGCCTGGCAAGAAAGGCTGATGGTCTATTCTGCAAAGGAGCCCGGACCAACACGGGGCATATTATTAATAATTCATCATAACCCTGCTGAAATTTTATCGACAATACTATTTCAGCATTTGCATATTACTGTCAATAAAATTTTATACATTGCTGCGGAAATGTAGCTATTTTTTACCGACTTGGAAAAAATGAGGAGGTTCTCAATTCGGCTGGTATATTTTTTTACGTATGTAGGTACAGCAATTTCTACGAGGTTTTTAAACCGATTTACGTTATTATTTTTTATAGAATAGTTTCGAATTGGTCCCATAAAATTTGGTTCAAGAAGGCCCATTAGTTTTTATTTTATAAGCATTTTTATCTACTTTCACCTATCCCGATGTCTATTTTTATTAAATTAAATCTCGCCTCTGTGGTCTAGCGGTTCAGTTGTTGGACTTGACTGCATGAGGTCCCGGGTTCGAATCCCGGGTCGGGCAACACAAAAGGAAAATTGGGTTTTTTCCAATTTTCTAATAAAAAAAATGTTTGGGATAGGATATGTGCCCGGTTGGCGATAGGCTTGCCAGCTATCACATTGTATCTTCGGCTAGTCGTGGGTACCCTGGTTGTGCCTCTGCTAACCTTTTCGGGGATATGGGCGTTAAGGTACTTTTTTTAAATCAAATCTCGCGAGTAAATTTATCCACTTAAGTGACATAGTGACAAGATTACAGACACATCTTCATTCAGCAACATTCTTTAAAGATATTTAAAAGGTTATATTACATATTATAGCCTTATCCCATGCCATAAAGGTATTTACTTATAAGATTATTAAATTAAATCAGGTCTACGTCAAAGAAACCGACTTAAAAACTAAAAAGTAAAAAATAATGAAGATTTAATAATAATTATATACTACTTTTTATTTTTTTATATGCTATTTACTAATAGGTTTGAAGTCGGTGTCAAGTCTTAAACTAATAATTATACGAGTATAAGTATTAAATTGGTTTGGCACCGACTTCAACCTATTAGTAAATGGCACATACAAATAATAGGTAGTAGGTAGGTATATGATCAATATTAAATCTTCATTATTTTTTACTTTTTAGTTTTTGAGTCGGTTTTTTTAACGTTGTTATTTTTATTATAATAATACTGTAAATTAGTGAACTCCGTACAAATATCCGTTAATATAAAAAATCAATATACCGCTTTAAAATCTACATGTAGTTAGCTTTAAACAAAATTCACCTTGGAATATCACCACCATTATATAGATACCATTTTATCGACCTTTCTTCCGTTTTGTATTTGTAAATTTACCTGATAAACCTTAAAAAATATCTTATCTGTATTAAGTACTAGCCGACCCGGCGAACTTCTTATTGCTTCATTACTATAAGGTAGTATATGGGAAAAAACAATGTACTGTTTTTCTATTTTCACTGCAGTTTGTCCGGCATTTTTCTTCATAATCTATACATATAATAAATCTGTAGAATGGTCAATTCTGTACATTAAAAATATATATATAGCAAGGGGTGTTACTCGATCGATATCAAGCCCAAATATGTGATTAAGAAATGTTTGTCTGTCTGTTTGTCTGCCAGTCTGTATGTTCAGGCATCACGTGAAAACTAACGGTTTGATTTCTATGAAACTTGGTATAACTATACCTTAATATCCGGGGCATAAAATGTGATACTTTTTATCCTGTAAAAAATACGTAGAAAAAATAAATCTTAATTTTTCAGTTTCATCTATAGACATTGTTCTGTAGAACCGCAAACACACGTAGCGTTACCCGCAGTGGATTCAGCGCCGAATGAAGACCGACATCCGCGCGGATGGAGTCGCGGGCGGAAGCTAGTTCATAATATTATGATAAAAATTCGTATTAATATGATGCTTCTCCTGACAGTGAGTAACACAGCAAAAAAAAAATTAGCAAAATTAATTAATCCGGTCACGCGTGATATGATGACCAAGGGAGATGGGTATTCATTTTTATATTTAACTAGCTGACCCGGCGAACTTTGTATTGGCGACATACAGTTACTAACAGTTTGTATGGACAAACTTGAAGTGAGATTTTTCCCACTCTCCCTGCGATTTTCCCTTTTTGTCTTTTTATATGATATCCTGACCATAACTAACACAGAAAAAAAACTTAAGGAAAATTTGTCCATCCGTCCAGGCGTGATGCGACGATTACGCGGAATGGGTGTCCATTGTTATGTTTGTAGACTAGCTTTGGTCCGCTGCCTCGCACACATTAAGTCCCGAGTAAAACACTTCTCCTTATTGTCTTGGTGGGACTTAGTGTCTTCTACTGGTCATGCGTGCTGTGCCTTTGCCTCCCTCTTCATGGATATGGGTGTGAAGATATTTACTTACTTATTTTACACTTCCCCTTTAGCTATACCGTAACCATTTCCTGCTGCCTTTTGAACGTCTAAATTGCCATACTTACCAATTTTTTTTTATTTATTTACATTTTACAAAAAACTTTTATTTTTATTTTTCTTTCCTTTTTTGCAAAATACAGATATAAGAGGCAGGCTCCCTATAAGCACCCCAAATTGGTTTCAACCCCACATAGGCAACTTTGACATTTTTCAAGGATCGGACTTAAGAAAAATTCGCGACCCTCGGGAAGGGGGAAGGTATGAAGCGTCGCAAAGGGTACGCAGGCGATGCCAGCCGTTTCGCTGCAAGTATTATTAAAAAAAGCAAAGAGCAATTTTGATCTACATTAAATGGCCAAAATAAATAACATACTTATGGGGATGAGGATTGATACTGATAAGAAGGGATAACGGACATAGCGGACTTTTTTGTAGGCCTTTTTATAATATACATTTCCTTACTACATTACTTTGATGTATCCCAAACGGTTTAGCAAGTGCCGTACAATATAAGGGACCGAAAATAGTCTTTTAACAACTTCCTCAAAAAATGTGAAATTTTCTCAACTAGACAAACACTTAATACTTTTAATTATATTTATACTTATTATGTGTTGTATCTGTAAACCTGAAAAAAACTCATTAAAATCTATTTTGTCGTTTTGAAGATCTAAGCGTACATAGGAACAGATAGCGTAAATCTACTTTTTGGTACTATGTAGTGAAGAAGATAAATAAGGATAATGATATTAATATATATATGTATCGGTGTAGAATTACAAAAACCGAGTACAGTTTCATTACTTGGTACGTTGTCGATTATAAATTAACTACTAGCTATTTACACGCAACTTCTAATATTTTTTTATCTGCCGGCTGATATTTGAGTATTAAACTGTATCCATAGGTAGATATAAATAAAATTTTATATAGTCTCTGGGGTCTAGCTGTCCAAGTGTTGGACTTGACTTCACGAGGTCATGAGTTCGAATCCCGAGTCGGGCGACAAAAAGAAAATGAGGTATTGCAAATTTTCTAATAGAAAAAGGTTGCTAGGGATTGGATATGTGCCCGATTGGCGATAGGCTTGCAACCTATCACATTGTGGGACTTAGTGTCTTCGGCTAGTCGTGGGTGCTCTGGTTATGCCTCTGCCTAAACCTTTGGGTTTAAGGGAGATGTGAAGGTACAAATATAAAATTTTATCAAAATCAGTCCAGCGGCTTAGCAATGAAAGCGTCAAATGAGAGCGAAATGCAGACATTCGCATTTATACTGTTAAATCTATTACCTACCTCTGAATTGCTTATCTGTTCTAAAAAATCAGGCCTAATTACTAAAATGGCAGCAGAACACTCTTTAAGCTATTTTAGAACTTTTGACTGTTAGTATGTCTGTATCCCGGGTGGGACTTACTCCGGTTCTTACTCCGGATAGATCTATGTTCTGAGAAAGTTTATAGAATAATTATTATCTCGTTTACTTCACAGGTTCCTATTGGAGAGAGATAATATTCAATTTAATTTAAGAGCATAGGCTACTAGCACCGTGACTTTTGACTGGGTGGTAGAGTTTCGCAGCGACTCACCCGGATTAATACCACCGCCTTACCTATTCCTACCGCCATAACGTCATTACATGTTTCGGTTCGGAGGATAAGGTAGTCGGTAAACGTGCTTTTGCTCGAGGCCTAACACTTCGGTCTCAGGTTGGCAACACACCAATAACAACTTTGGTGTCTCCAGGCGGCGGAAATTTCTTACCATCAGGAAATCCGTCTGCTTGTTTGCCTTCCAATATAAAAAAAATACTACTTTTTGCTGAATACGATATACTTTATAGGTTGTCCTATAAATTTTATTTTGTAGTTTAGAACCAAAGACATCAACTCTCAGTATGAATGGTTTAACCAACTTTAATAACTTGCTACCCGAAATGTGCAGGATTTAACGTATAGGTCTCAACCTTAAGTCTTAGGCTGGCTTTGCAAGTTTGTTATAAATCCCAGCTTTAACAATATTGTACATGTGAAAGCTTATCCTTCTATCCATATATATAAAATTAATTGCTGTTCGTTAGTCTCGCTAAAACTCGAGAACGGCTGAACCGATTTCGGTAATTTTGAATTATTTGTGCAAGTCCGGGGAAGGTTTAAAAGATAAGAAAAAGGAAAAAAACTTGCGTGAAAACTAAGAAAAACAACATTTTACTTTTTCCCATACAAACTGAACGGGTGGAACGAGGTTCGCCGGGACAGCTAGTTATGATATATATTCTATTACGATTATACAAAATTTTGCTTAAATGTCTTCAACCCGAGATCAAACATAACATACTTTAATTAGAATAGTATGTTCCCCCCTAAATTACATTTAGTTTCTTTTAGGCATCAATTATTCAGTTTTGATGTAGCATAAAGTTTAGAGATACAAGTAAAAACACTAAGACTTGATGTTTTCATGTTCCATAGAAATTATTATTAGCTGTTAATGTTTTGCGGAACGAAGTTTGCCGGGTCAGCTAGTGTGTAATATTTGGGGTTTCGTTTATTAAAACACTGCTGGGTGTTTCCTCGGGACGTTGTCAGTAGAATAAATTTTCATACAAACTTTGGGCACTGATTTTTGAAAAGTAGTTTGAACTTGAACCGAGTTTAACTGTATTCGTATCAAATTTCATCAAAATTGCTCTATCAGCTTGCCGCCACAGCGTAGCAAAACAGACTTTCGCATTTGTGTTATTGAACTATAGATAAATAAATAAATAAATAAATAAATATCTCTGGACAAGTTACACAAATTGAATCTAACCCCAAAGTAAGAAAATTATGTGCTTGTGTTATGGGTGTTAGCCAACGATTCTAAAACATAGACATACTTAAATAGATAATAGAATAAATTTAATAAACACCCAGACCCGGAAATGCAGACATCTAAATGTTCATCACACAAATGCCTGCCCCTATCGGGAATCGAACTCGAGCCTCGCGGTTGATCGGTGTAGTTAGGCGTGTACGCCACTCGACCAACGAGGCGGTCAAATAGATGACATGTTACAACGCCCGTCGTCGTACCGAAGATCGCAGAGCTACGACATAATCGTGGCTTGGCCAATAAATCTATTAGCAACTGAATGAAAATGATTGTAATGGCGGCAAACCTATTGTAACTTCAGTACCTTGCATACAGACATTGAAGCTGTTTGTCACACGCGAATTTTGGTTGCATTACGAGAGTAAAATGAGTTAAAAAAACAGGGAAAAAATACTATTTTTCCAAGATCGTTGTATTATTAGTGTGTTACTTAATTGAGTTTGAATTAAAGATGTTAGTTTTAAAATATTCCTGGTAAGTTTTTTTAACGATAAAACGTCCTAAGCCCTTAGTTCTAAGTTACAATAATAAGTTTTTAGTTAAGTTAATGACGTTACTTCAAAGTTACAATATTTTTTTATAATTAACTGGCTTTTACTCACCGCTTAGTTAAAAAAAAAGAGATCCTGTATTACTTTTAATATACCCAAGGATATGTGTACAAAGATTCGTGATTGGTTATACAGTTTTTGCGTGTAAGTGTTACAAACAAACTTATATTCGCATTTATAATATTAGTAATGAAGTAGGGGAAAAATGTAGCTTTTTACGACTTTGACAAAAAAAAGGAGGTTATACCTATGTCTAACTTTTATATTACTTTTATAATAATTTGAATCGATTTCTCTATCATTTCTGAACCGATTTCGAAAATTCTTCTTTTATTTCAAAGAACTTTTCTTTTTTTTTATAATATTGGAAGGCAATCAAGCAGACGGATTTCCTGATGGTAAGAAATTCACGTCGCCTTGAGACACCAAAGGTGGTAATGGTGCGTTGCCAACCTGAGGCCGGGATGTAAGGATTCGAGCAAAAGTCAGTTTACCGGCTACCTTACCCTCCAACCGGAACACGTCAACAGCAGGCATTGACGTTATGGCGGCAGGAATAGGTAAGGCGGTGGTACCAATCCGGGCGAGTCGCTGCGAGACTCTACCACCTTGTAAGATGTCACGGTGTTAGTGACGGTGAGCCTATGCTCGCCTTTTACGAGCTGCCTGGCAGGAAGGCAGACGGTCTATTCTACAAAGGAGCCCGGACCAACACGGGGGAAAACGTATTTCCAACGTGGCTTAATTTCCACCAAGTCTGGATCTGAGTATAAATTCCTAGGGAAGTCGAGGAAAGTACCTTTTTTGTAGATGACTTACATAATGAATTCGAAGTCGGGATTTTTGCAGTTAGGTACAGTGATTAAATAATTATTCTAAAAATATAAAGCATAAAGTGAATGGATATGAAAAAAATGGTTTGGATTATAGATAGTATAGTATGTTTAATCTATATCTTTACATATAAAAATGAATCCCCATTTTACGTGGTCGTTGCATTTATTCTTCTTTTGTTGTTTTGGTAATTGTCACAAGAAGAATCATATGAAGAAAAATACCGGGATAGTTGCAGAGAAAATAGAAAAATCAATATTTTAATTATTCTGACAATATACAAACTGTCATAAATTTAAAGGGGAGTTCGCCGATCAGCTAGTATGTATACAAAAATGATTCCCTATTTTCCTAGGTCATTGCACTACGTGTTATCCGTTGGACTAATTTTGCTGATTTTTTTTATTTTAGTTACTGCCAAGAGAAGGTTTATATAAAGAAAAAATCCGAGAAAATAGGAGTAACAATATCTTGATTTTTTCCGTATACAAAATGTTAGTATCTACCTAAAGCGTCAACTCTCAAGCGAGATGAAGTTTGCCGGGTCGGCTAAAATTTATATAAATAAGTGCATAAAACAAAATTGGATTACCTAAATCTAAATAAAATAATTTAATTTTTAATTTTCCGCCAAAAAATGGATTTAAGTATATGGACTCCCGCAATATAACGCCTTCTTTTGGACTCGAGAATTGCGGAACCGATTTTAAACAATTTAAAAAAAAATATTTTGTTCGACCGCGACCGCTGTGATGTTCGGATGTTTGTACGTCTCGTTGATGAGCATTTAGCATGCATTTCCGGGTCTGAGTTTTAGTTAAACTTATTCTGATAACTTTAGAAGTATTTCTATGTATTAGTAACGTTGACTAACACCCTTAACACAAGCATGTAATTTGCTTACTTTGGGGTTAGATTCAATGTGAGTAACTTGTCCAGTTATATTTATTTATAATTTACTTTTTTATTTATTTGTTTTTTCAATTTGTCCTACTCCAGAATAGCAAAATAACTATTGAAAAAGTCAAAAATATGAAAAAAGTGGCATAAGGCGGGTGGTATGAAGTTCGTCGGAATACATAGTATTTAATATAATGTGCGGAAAACAACAATAATTTACCATTATTTTCGCATACTTAGGTATTTTTAAGGGAATGATTGACAACCAAAACATAACTAATGAAATTTCATTACTACTCGACTGCAAGGCTTAGTTTACCGCTTTTTTTACAAGGTAGAAAACATACACACGGGTTTGCGTGCATTTAGTACCCTAGATTTTATTGGTGCATCACTGTCCTGTGGTTGTGGTTTTGCCTGCTACTATGGTGGCAGGAATGGGTAAGGCGGTGGATTCCTACCTAGTCTAGATGCGTACCTACTACTCAGCTACAAGCGATTGTTTGTAATGAATGGTTTAATGAGCTGCCAGGAAGAGAGGCAGATGTTTTATTCTACACTAAGGACCCCGAAAAATATGGGGGATTACTTAAAAAAGTATTTTTACGCCCATATTTCCGAAGAGTTAGGCAAAGACACAACCAAGGAACCCACGATTAGTCGAAGACACTAAGTCCCATAATGTAATATGTGGCAACCGTGCTCTTATCTAATCATGGGCAACGTCATTTTTAATAGAAAGTTGTAAAACATTTTCTATTTTGTTGTCCGACCCGGGAATCGAACCCGCTACCTCAAGAAGTTAAGTCCGTCGTCGGACTGCTAGACCACACAGGGGAATGCTTTCTTTTTTTAAACTGGCCGCAACCTTATTCAGGACTAGGTCTGTGTACCTGTTAATGGGTGACATTTGTCTCTTACTTTCTTACCATTTTACAATCTGTCTGCTTGTTTGCTTTTGTAATAAATATTGAGATTAATAGTGATAGGATGTAATTAAGTTGTGAAATCCAGTAATTATGTAAAATAGCAAGTAAATAAATGCGGGCTTACACTAGGTCACATAACTTTAAACTCCATATTTTGAAGTTATGCATAACATAATGTTGGCATATTATTAATTCATCATAACTTAGCTGAAATTTTATTGACAATATAATTTCAGCATTTGCATATTACTGTCAATAAAACTTAATAACTTGCTCCGGAAATGTAGCTATTTTAACCGACTTGGAAAATATGAGGAGGTTCTCAATTCGGCTGATATATTTTTTTACGTATGTACATCAATTTCTACGAGGTTTCTGCATCGATTTTTTATAGTTTGATGCGTTATAGTTCCGAATTGGTCCCATAAAATTTGATTCAGGTAGGCCCATTAGTTTTTATTTAATTAGCATTTTTTTATATACTTTCACATATCTATCGAAACCCCGATGTATATTTTTATTAAATTAAATCTCGCCTCTGTGGTCTAGCGGTTCAGTTGTTGGACTTGACTGCATGAGGTCCCGGGTTCGAATCCCGGGTCGGGCAACAAGAAGGAAAATTGGGTTTTTTCCAATTTTCTATTAAAAAAAATGTTGCTCGGGATAGGATATGTGCCCGGTTGCCGATAGGCTTGCCAGCTATCACATTGTGGGACTTAGTATCTTCGGCTAGTCGTGGGTGCCCTGGTTGTGCCTCTGCCAACCTTTTCGGGGATATGGGCGTTAAGGTACTTTTTTTAAATCAAATCTCGCATGTAAATTTATCCACTTATGTGACTTAGTGACAAGATTACAGACACATCGGCATTCAGCAACATTCTATAAAGATATTTAGAGGTTATATTACATATAGCCTTATCCCATGCCATAAAGATATTTACTTATAAGATTATTAAATTAAATCAGGTCTACGTCAAAGAAACCGACTTAAAAACTAAAAAGTAAAAAATAATGAAGATTTAATAATAATTATATACTACCTATTATTTTTAATTTTTATATGCTATTTACTTATAGGTTTGAAGTCGGTGTCAAGCCTTAAACTAATAATTATATAAGTGTTAAATTGGTTTGGCACTGACTTCAACCTATTAGTAAATGGCACATACAAATAATAGGTAGCAGGTAGGTATATGATCAATATTAAATCTTCATTATTTTTTACTTTTTAGTTTTGGAGTCGGTTTTTTTAACGTTGTTATTTTTATTGTAATAATACTGTAAATTAGTGAACTCCGTACAAATATCCGTTAATTTAAAAAATCAATATACCGCTTTAAAATCTACATGTAGTTAGCTAGAAACAATCTTGATCATGTAAGCCTATAAACAAAAAAATCCTCATCGAAATCGATTAATCCGTTTAAAAGTTATGATGACATTTACAAACACACACTTCAAACTTATATCACCCTATTTAATCGACTGTTAACAAATATGTGCAAGCGACTAAAATACCTAATAATGCATTCCTATGTTCACAAATACCTACTATGTTCTCGGAATCATTAGCTATCTTTCGAAAAAAGAGTTATCAAAGCGCGACGTGGTAATGTAATATATAGAACCGGTTTTTTGCAGTTTTATTTGTTTTGTTTTATAGTAAGCGCTATGGAGTCTCGTTTGATATCGGCCGCCAAACTTAGAAGACCCCGTCATGTCCTATCGAATCCACTGGATCCAGTAGCCGCGGCAAACGCGAGACTCTCTCCCAACACAAACTCACAGGACACTATACTGCACCGTCGCCGCCGGTCACGGCGACGAAGATCTCTCTTGCGCCTGGAGCCTAACGCCGAGCGACGAGCCACCACAATTCCTCCATCAAGTCCACCCAGTAACCAGAATATAGCACTAAATCTAGGTACAGTCTCTCGTGAGACAGCCCTTGTTGCTGGCGTTGTAGGGAACAGTCCAATCCATCTAAATAATTATGTCTCGGGCTGTGCACTCTGCTCGGCCCACAAAGCCCGGTGGAGTTGTAAAAACCTCGCCGTTGGCAACATATTAGTCATTAAAAAAAATGTCGTTTGATAGTTTATGACAGTCACATATCTTGTGTCTTTCGCCGGATATCCTTAGTGTGTGGCTGCGATTCTGATCCGGTGGTAGTTAATAAAAATGTCGACGCGCACGAGTACCACTTGTATGGTTCACGAGAATAAAGTTTTTTCTTGTTCTGATTCTGTCAAAGTCATGAGTTTTCTAGCTTTATTACAGATGTACAAATAATATTAATAACCTTTCTGCAGATAGAGATAGACCTACTTGAGTTTTGTTGCTAAGATGTTTTTGTTAATTACTGAATACTTTATTATGATATTGGAAGGGAAATAAACAGGCGGATGTTCTGATGGTAAGGAATTAACGCTCCTAGCGACACCAAGAGTAGTAATAGTGCGTTGTCGACCTGAGTCGGGGAGGTCTCGAGCAAAAGGAGATGTACCGGCTACTTTATCCTCTGAACCGGAATACTTCAACGGCAAGTGCTGATGATAGGGCGGCAAAATAGATAAGGCGGTGGTACCAATCCGGGCGAGTTGCTGCGAAACTTTACTACCTAGCAACAGATCTAAAAAGCACTATATCTTATCTTAGGTAGGTTCTTTTTATTAGCCGTTAGGTAACAATACTCAGTCCATGACCAAATAACTTGAAATCCGGAATGTAAATAAATATACAGGTAAATATAAATGTACAGGTTATCTTAAGCTGGTGCTCGGATTTGATCGTAAAATATTAAACCTCAAGTTTTATAATTCTTATCTTGATTGTGAAGGTTTATATGTTTATTACGGTCTCAAAAAATCGCTTAAATTTGCTTTAAGATTAGAGATTGAAAAATGGCTTTATTTTATACATACAATTTATAGGCCTTATTTAAAACAAGCAGTTCTCCTACCTAATTACAGTGGAAGTTTATATGGAGAATTAATTATTACAAGTGGTCGCCCGTTGGTCGAAATTAGACCATAACAAATTTAAATATCTTGTTGATAAGAACACCATCTTCATTTTTTAAGACCAACTACTTTGTTTCCAAATTTTTAGTGCGCCATCTGTGATCTTTTGACGTAATCAGGAATATGTTTGTGTGTGTGTGTGTCAAATGCATGGTAGTATGGGTAATGTTTTGTTTATTGATTTAATGTAATTTGCAAGCGCTATTATTGAAAAATATTAGCGTTCTGCACTTCTCCTACACATAAACTATAAGTGTGCCAAATTTTATGCTCCTGCGTCCGCGCAATTTTCGTAAAAAGGGAACCAAAGTTTTGACATCACGTATTAATATATAGATTACTAGCTGCGCCCCGCGGTTTCACACGCGTAAGTCCCAATAACGCGGGAACTCCGGGATAAAAAGTAGCCTATATGTTATTCTGGGTCTTCAGCTACCTACATACCGAATTTCATCGTAATCGGCTTTGTAGTTTTTGCGTGAAAGAGTAACAAACATCCATAGATCTATACATACAAACTTTCGCATTTATAATATTAATAGGATTAGAATTAGGAAGTTAGTAATAGGTACAACTATAATATAACGTATTGAAGGTCACGGTATTAGTTACTAACAGTCCTCGTTTTCCATTAGACCTTCTGCAATGTTATCTGGCAGTTCGTAAGAAGCAAGCGAAGGTTGAATCGGTCATTACCAACAAGACCACTCGTAGTAGAGAGCTGTGCAGTAACTGGCCCAGGTCCATCACCACCTTATTTGTTCCTTCCACACAAATGAGTACAGTTTCATATTCCAGTCTGAAAGGTAGGGTAGCAGGTATACTCTTACATTAGGTTTTACAGCTCAGCCACAGGATAGCGACGCTACCGACATCTGCTTTTTTATGATAATGGAAGGCAAACAAACAGACTGATTTCCTGATGGAAAGAAATTCACGCCGCCTAGAGACACAAAAGGTGGTAATAGTGCGTTGCCGACCTGACGCCGGGATGCTAGGCCTCGAGCACAAGTAAGTTTACCGGCTACCTTACCGTCCGAACCGGAAGACGTCAACGGCAAGCATTGGACGTTATGGCGGCAGGAATAGGTAAGGGGTAGTTCCAATCCGGGCGAGTCGAGGCGAAACTCTACCACCTAGTAGGATGACACGGTGTTAGTGACGGTAAGCCTTTGCTCGCCTATTAGGAGCTGCCAGGCAGGAAGGCAGATGGCCTATTCTGAAAAGCAGCCCGTACCTACACGAGGAAAACTAGTGGCCTTGTGCTTGTTCGCTTTTTTTTTGTGAGAAAAACGGCCTATGCACCAAATACACAGGCAGTAATAGGTAAATCTGAGGTATTAGTTTATTGATCGTATTTAAATAGCTTCAAAAAATCAAGCTACACTAAAACTGTAGTTCAAATATTGTATTATGGTGGTAGTCTTTCTGTGGTAGTCTTGTGGTATACCTACATACGTCCAAAACAAATTGGTGTATTTAAAAATAAATTAAACTCAGGTAAGTTTTGAAGGTATTTTCATGTGTCATCTATAGTTACCGTAGCCTTCATATTTAAACAAATCGTTAATGTCTCAACCAAATTTATTTCTTACGTCAATAACATCACAAGGTGATAAGAAAATAGTTCAAGTGCAGTAAAACGTCGCGAAAGTCGGTATGTTATTTAATTTTGTTTTTTATCGTCTAAAGGAAAAAAGAATAGGCATCTAAAGTATAAATCCAAAGTCAGATATAGATAAAAATAAAACAGGATTAAGTACTTTAAAAAAAAGAGTAAAAAAGAGATACAGAAAAAAGATAAGGGTTCAGTAAAAATAAGAGACAACCGCTGACAATATAAACACTATGTAACCCTCTTATAGCTGATACCTTAGACTTCCTTTTCGGTCTTTTGTGTAGAGCATTTGGTTTTTTTTCCTACTAGGCGAGCAAAGGTCATCTTCTTATATAGAAAAATCAATTGCTGTTCGTTAGTCTTGCTAAAACTCGAAAAACTGTCCCAGCGAACGTCTTTCCACCCGTTCAATTTGTATGGGAAAACTTTTCAGCTTCCTGAAACTGATAATAAATATCCCTGGACAAGTCATACAAATTGAACCTAACCCCAAAGTAAGCAAATTATATGCTTGTGTTATGGGTGTTAGTCAACAATACTAATACATAAAAATACGATGACAACGCGAAATGAGGATGCATTACTATATATCGCAGATTATATTATATATTGTAGATTTACAAAAATCTGTTGAGACTGTATAGTACTTCAGTAGTATAAACACCTTATTTTATGTGTTGGGATCAAGTATTCTGCAAACCCTAGCATTTGGCCACTTTATTTAAATAATTAATTATTTTCAAAAGTATGTTAAAGCGTCATTTTCTACGTACTGTGATTAATCATTTTATTGCTTGTTCTAAATTCTAACACCTATAATTAAAACAGGCTTCTGCTTTTAGGATGATTTATTTTGTCTAGTATTAGATGCATTTTTATATTTTTAAGAGCACCATTACACAGTAGTCCGTTATATCTTGTTCCATACTTGAGGGTTGCCTGGAAGAGATCGCTGACTTGGCGATGAGGCCGCCTTTGTGTATCTTATAATTTAAGTTTATTTTGATGTATTTGTAATTTCTCTGTATTTGGTGCACAATAAAGAGTTATTGTATATTAAATTGTACTTAATTAGCACAAGTTATCACATTAGTATTCATTTGTTGATAATTTCGAACAAGTGCAAAAAATATTGTTGTATCTATAGTTGTTTAAATAATGACTCCTCAAATACGGGCTTTTCGCCTGTCATAATACCTACTGAAAAAAAAATAGCGAAGAAAAAAATATAAAAATTAAAAAAATGTGAAGAAATTATGAAATACACTAAAATAATACAAAATCCGCCAAGTGCGTGACGGAGTCGCGCACGTATGGTTCCGTACTATCATTTATAATAGAAAATCACATTTGTTGTAGGTATACTAATTTTTAATACCCTCTACTCTATGGCTCGCTCCGTGATGCTACCTCCCCAGCTACCCACCACACTGCGGGGCGGCGCTCGCACAGCGTTTAGATGCAATAGTTTTCCCATACAAATTGAACGGGTGGGAAGACGTTCGCTGGGACAGCTAGTTACCAATAAGACTACTAATGGTAGAATACCGTGCTGCAATTCGTCCGGTTAGGGATTCATTGCATTAATGCCTTACCTATTACATAATGACATTGAGGTGTTTTGGTTCGGAGGGTTGGGTAGCCGGCAGACTTGTAGAATAATTGATCTGACATCCCGGCAACAAGACAGTGCAACATCTGTGGTGTCTATAGGCTACCAGGAGAGACATGCACTTGTTTGCTATCTTTTCGCTTTATATCACATAAAAAGCAAGTTTTTTACCAATTACTGTATGGTAACAGAATATAGCAGCAAAATTTATTAAAATTATTTAATTAATTCGTTAAAGCGGCAGGAATGGAAANNGCCTCCGGTCAAGCTGCTCTGCAGCACTCTACATTCTAGTTAAGACTAACTGCAATAATATAATCCAGCAACATATTCTTTTTATTCTGATATCTATTTAAATTTATATGTATTAGAATCGTTGCCTAACACCCAAAATACATACTTATAATTTGCTTACTTTGGGGTTAGATTCAGTTTGCTTAACTAATCCACGGATCTTTATTTATATAAATTACTACTTTACTACCTGCGGGAAATGGGGTCGTTATATGCTATAATAGCACTAGGGGACAAAACGCAAGACATGGAAAAAAAAATCTAGAGTCGAATTGTTCTCCTTTTTGTTTTAAGTGTCTCAAAAACTAGCTGGATCCTACTGCTTCTTTTAAGACATTGAGTGAGCCTTAAAAATTCAATTTACAAGTCATTCATGCTAAGTTATAAACAATGGTTATTTGACCAAGCTGGCCAATAGTGCCCGGCATTTAGGCAAGAAGGTATACTGTACTTAAATCCTACCATCAAAATATGGTGGTAAGGTTTGTGTAATTCGTTATGGATATACTATATATAACGTAATATATACCTACATGGACATTCAACGATTAAATTGCTCGGTTATCCTAAGATGAGTCAAGAGTCTCCGAAACCGGCGTGTCTGTATGAAGAGGTAATAAATGTAGAGGAAGCGATGCAGGTTTGCCAGGATCGTGAGATTTGTCACTCGATACTTACTGCCTACTCCGTAAGGGACTTAGCGTGAAGATATGTTTTAATGTATATATGTTAATTAAGCATGTCATCATTTTTACTTATTGTCATTGACCTATTACTAGTATTTTATGTATTGTTTAATTACTAAATATTATGCGGTTTATCATATAATATACCTATTTCAAAATGCGTTAAGTTAATGTTTTAGTGTCTTATTCATAAACTTTGTTTAATTTTTAATCATCAATTTAAATAATGTTTAACTTGTTTTTATTCATAAACGCTATTTAGAGTAAATCAATGATTTAAATACGCCTTTAAATCCAGACATGCCTAGATTCCTCTACATTGATTACCCTTTTCGTATAAACACGCTGGACGAACAGCGCTTTGATCGTGGAATGTCAACCTAGGTCTTCCCGGTTACCTATCTACATCCATTCACTTTCGCATTGTATATCTGCTTTATCAATCTTTCATCTGTCATAGTTTCTACATATTCGAACCAGCTCAGCATTTTTCATTTTAACATCAACACTTTCTTCCAATTTTACTCTTTCTCGAATTCCATTTTTACGACAGCTGTCAGTGATAGAGGTACTCTCATGCTTTTTCTGACAACGGTGGGATAAACACAGAAATATGCAAAGCGAGTCTAGCACTTGACTCAAAACCTTGCCTTGAAATAGTTTAACCAGCGCTTTATTCATACTATTCCCTGCACACACTCTCCTTTCTACATCTGCGGTGTACCTTTCGTCCCTGCTAAAAGCACAACCAAGATATTCAATTTCATTTATTTGTTCTATTACTATATCACCAACTAAAGTCCAACGTCCGTTCTGGCTTCTTCTCTTATAAACAACTCATTCAACAATTAAATTACTCAATTTAAATATCAATAAACAAAATATACAAAATAAATAAATTACAAAACATTATTACAAAATTTCAGTGATTAATAATTTGATATGAATTAATTGGAAAATAATACAAAGTTGTGGTTTAATTAAAAAAGACGGTTCTTATGATAAACCAGTAAAATTGCAAAGGAAAAAGGGAAAACAGAGCTTTAATTTATACAATATAATGTTGAAGCTTTCAATGTCAAGCGATCCGAAGTTCGTCGGTCAGCTACTATAATATAAAAAGGCACATATTGTGACACTTATTAAGCATTATCATGATTTTTTTTTACTTAATCACAGTCTATGTGTAAAAACCTACAGTTACATAGTACATAAAATCTTTTATGCGTTGAATATACTAACATCTATTAGCAACATTATGGACATAATAAATTGTAAATACTCTGCCAGAAATTTATCGAATCCTTAATGGAAAAATAATATACCTATTGTAGGTAACCGGGTTACTTGGACATTTAGCAAATTAAATTAAGATGTTTAAATGAAGGTCTTCAAACTGGTGAACATTTTGTCTGACCCTGAAGTAACGGTATTGATTGCATACTATTTTTGCATATTGTATTTTTAAGTGATAAAATTGTAAATGAGAACACCTTCAATTCAAGATGTGCCGAGAGAACAATTTCAAGATGTGCCGTGTCCTATTATGTATACCTCGTATATGTCGAAGGAGCGTCGATGCCCTATGCCCGGATTTAAGGCCAATTGTGCAAGTCTACTGGCTATCCTTCCCTCCGGACTGAAGACAGAGCCATTATGGGGGGCAGGAATATATAAAGCGGTGCATCTCTATCCAGGAAAGTTGCTGTTCAACGCTCTACCAGCAGTGATATTGTAACCATTGTACCATTTCACAAATGCTCACTATCTTATGAGCTTCTAAGCAGAAAGGCGGATCTTCTATTCTACATACGGGACATGGACCAACACGGGAAACATATAAGACATTATCCTTATATTTGTAATTCTTGGGTGCGTCTGTATGTTATTGAACTTCTCCTAAACGACTGGAGCGATTATGACGTATTTTTTTGTGTGTTTGCAAGGGAATTCAAGAATGGTTTATATTCACAATTTGGTCTACTACAACATGTTTTTAATTATTTTTTATTTGAAAATAGTCGTTGATTTTGGAATGTTTTATATTGGATCCGGCAGACTGCGCTACTATCGGCGCATCAAATATTATGTAGTAGCTGTTAATGTCAAGCGAAAGTTATACGAAGTTTGCTGGGTCAGCTAGTATAGTTACAATTTTCAAATATATCGTATGCAAATAAAAAATGCTCTACTTGCCTTTTGTCTTATACGTAACACACTGTTTCTTTTCAGGATCCCATGTGCTGTGTTATTAAGTATGATATCCAGGATTGCAAGCGATTCCTCTGCCCCACATATAGTATTCATGATGGCAGATGACATGGTAAATCAATATCTATATATATACATACACCCTGATTTTTTAATCACCATCCAAATTTTAATATGTTGATCTTAAGTGAAAATAATTAAATACGTGTTTTTTCTTTTAGTATCCCTCAATACTAAAATATTAAGATATGACATCGCAAAGTCGTTTACAAAGTACCGTACCTACGCGCTGAGTGTTCTGACATGCTAAATAGCTACCTGCTAAATACCTATTTTTTTCATAAATGGACTTATTTATAGATACTTTATGCCTAGAAAACATTTGGATGGTGATAAAAAAATCTTGCTGTATAACAAGTATAAAATTGCAAAGGAATCTGCGTCAGCTAATTCCTACGTTAATATTATTTTAGGAAACGTAATACATACCTACTAGGAAACTCCTGGATTTTAAAAAATTAAAGCAATATTCTGCAATTAGTCAAAACTGGATCATAACTTACCTAAAAGTTTAAATAAAACGAGTAAATGAAAGTACAAAAATACTTTGTTTATTCGTTCTACTAAAACCTGTAGACGAGTTCTGATCGATTTTTTACTACTTGCAAAATATTGTTATGATTTTAGTTGTTTCTTTAGATCAAGAAACTAGAAAGATACAATGGACACAATACGATAAAGTATTTAGTTAAGCTACCTGTTGACGTATTTCATTCTTCGCAACAGTACCATGATATCATATTATAAGCTGTGTTTTAACTTGCAAGTATTTGTTACACTCTTATAAAAATAACGACATTAGAAGAACCGACTTTAAAAATAAAAAATAATAAAGATTTAATATTAATTACATATATTTGATATTTTCTATCGTCAGCGCTTGGTAAAACTTCCAAATAATAATATTTATAAACAAAAAACACAGTACAAGTGTACAACAACAAAAACTGTAAAAAACAAAAGTTGTAAAAAAGTGTTTCTTTGTTTAAAAATAGAATCAATTATATACTACTTATGATTTATTTACATTTACTAATAGGTTTAAAGTCGGTACTATAGGTTTAAATGGAACTTATAAATAATAGGTAGTATATAAAATTATGTTTTATTATTAGTTTTGAAGTCGGTTTTTCTAACATCGTTATTTTTTATATAATGCTTTTAGGTCATTGCTGACATGATTTAATTTAATAAAAATAGACATCGGGATAGGTGAAAGTAAATAAAAAAGCTCATAAAGTAAAATCAAATAGGCCAATCTGAATCAAATTTTTATGGGACCAATTCAAAACTATTCCGCATCAAATAAAAAAAGAATTACGTAAATCAGTTCAGAAACCTCGGAGAAATCGGTGTACATGCATAAAAAAATCGCCTGAGAAAAACCTCCTCGTGTTTTTGAACTCGGTTAAAAACTACGAGAAATATGTACTAAAACTTCTAGATGAGTTCTGATCGAATTTTCTTTGCAGAATATGTTATGATTTTAGTTGTTTTAGAACGATAAAACAATTAGCCAAGTTACCTTTTGACCTATTGAAGTCTTTGCAACAGTACCACGATCTATAAGTTGTGTTCGAACTTGCTTGTTAAACAACTACTTGTTAAACTCTTAAAAATAGCCCGTATCGATAGAAAGAAAAAAAACCCATGTTAAAAACTTCGTTAAGGCAAATGCCTTGAAGGATTTTTAACTAACTAGTTTAATAACATATCTATATTGGTTAATCGTCAGGGTTGGAGTGACGTCTCGTATCTGCAAACCAAGGACCAGATAATAACTCCCAACATCGACGCACTGGCCCTGCGTAGTGTTATCCTGCAGCAATATTATAGTGAGGCTATTTGCACACCTGCTCGCACATCGCTTCTGACTGGGAAATATCCCATGAGGTTAGGTAAGTGTAAAGTCCATTTGTTATACACAATACAATGAACAGATTTACCGCTAAACTTGCAGACGTATCTTAAGATCCTGAGCACAAGATTACCTAATACGCACCAGTGACATCTATGATTTCACTCATCTTAATATCACTTATTGTCTTAACTTTATTGGATAATGGGTTCTGTAAGCAACGGCTGTCTTTAAGGATAAGAACATTTTTCCCCAGAACGTAGGAAGAAGAATATCTATAATAGAAGAACATACCACTTTTAAATTTGGCGGGGTCCAGGTTATTGTGTGTCGCTATTGTAATAAAATTAAACCGTGAAAATATTCACTCAATGATTTTTCACTATTTTCGTTATGGCTTAAGTCAGCAGTTATCAGAGACTGCAACTAACATTTGCTAATAAGCCATCATCTCATAGCTCTGTGTATTCGCGGTTCGGAGAATTTAGAAGTGGACGAGAGCATTTCCATGTCTATAACAATTAAGATCGGCCAACGGGTGAGGTTACTGAATCTAATATCGATACGGTACAAAACCTAATTATGACTGACAAAAACTTACTTGTCAGCAAATTCGTATTGAATTAAGATATGGAAGCTTTACCACAAAATTTAACGGAAAACCAAAAACGACTGCGTGTAGAGTGATGCCAAGTAATGATGGAAACGTTTAATGGAGAAGAATTATTGACAATCTTTAACATTGTGACAAGTGACAAAACATGGGTGTATTGCTTATAATAAAAAAGAAAAAAGTCAGTCAAAAGTCAGTGAAAATTTGCCAACAAAAGTTAAGTAGAGTCGGAGCACTGACAAAAAATGGTTGCGTCTTTCTTCAGGAAAAGAGGAAATTATGAAACATTTCACTTGAAAATTACAGGAATGTCTTTACAGATTGATATGTAAACCATTGCTTATCCAGAATAAGAAAAAGTTCGCGAGAAGCGTCCTAGCCGTCGTACTATTCTTCAACACGACATCGCATTCGTACATTTTGCTAAGAGAACGAATGCGTACTCGTATAAGAAGGCTTCAAACATGGAACTTTTGATCCTATCACGGTACAGTCTGGACCTCGAGCCATGCGATTTATTTTTATTCCCAAGAATGAAATATAAACTTTGACGTTTACCGTTCTCAAGTCCAGAAGCGGCGGTGGATGCATTCCAAGAAACCGTTAAAGAAATCTATACTTACTAAAGACTTGACCCACTGCTTCACACAATGGTTCCAACTAGTGGAAAAATTTGTGAGTAGTGAGGGTATATACTTTGGAAAGCAATAAATTTATTACAAGCATCTTATCTAGCCTTATAAGAATCCAGAAACTTTCACCATACCGTATCCAAGTAAAAAAATTGTAATTTGCAAACTTCCGCCATAGAAATGTATAGATACTACATCATACTGAGAGTATGATAAATACGTATCGCGGAAATCCGTACTTTAATCCAAAAAAATATTTAATTTTCAATTTTCCGCCGAAACAATGTATACGTATAATGGCGCGACAAAACACCTGGTGAAGTTGTAAAAACCGCGAGGTTGGCAACACATTAGTCATTCCAAAAAAAAAACGAAAAATAGTGCGCTATAAATGAATTGGACTTACCGGAAGCAAAAAAAAAACAAAAGCTCCATACAATACACACCATAAACTGTTTACTGTATCTGCTCGACCTTCATGGAGTACAGTCGATGCCTGATGATACTTCGGTTACGAAGCGAAACGTACATTGAGTTTTTAGCAGTGAGTACATTGTTGGTTAATAAAACAGTTTAGTGGTGTGTGTTACGTGGAGCTGGATACATTTGGAGGTTTTTGGCTTCCTTTAAGTCCAATTCATTCATAACGCACTATTTTTCCTGTTATGTCAAGCCATAACATGTATAAATTTTTTGGTGAAAAATTGCAAATTAAATCGTTATATTTGGATTTAAGTATTTATTTCTGCTAATTAACATTTTCTTCTATCAACTTTCAGTATGACCTAAGTATATTAGAAAGTCAGTCCAAAATATTGTTTATATTTTTAGACAGCATTCAGTCCACCTAATACAAATAACTACACAAAAAGTCATTCTAATCATAGATATTTTGTGTGTACAGGTTTTACGCGCACGCGCGCCTATGACCGTGTATGTGTGTCTGTATATGTGTTTGTGTCTGTTTATGGTATCAGAACTTGTGAACGGACAAATTAATTTTTATTTTTCGAAAACTGATTTCAATAAAAAATAATTAGGTATGTGAGTTTCGTCAGGGGTTGTCGAAAAAGTTTAATTTTGGTGGAGTCAATATAAGAATAGAAATAAATACAAAAATAAAATATCAACTAAGACACAATTTTGTATTAAAAACATCGACTTAATGACTGATTAAAAGTTAATCGACATCTCTGAGTGCGGATTTAAGTTTTCATAATTGTTGTTTTCAAAATTCTAGTATAAATTTGACCGCCTCGTTGGTCGAGTGGCTAACGTACACACCTAATTACGCCGACCGACCGCGAGGCTCGGGTTCGATTCCTGACGGGGGCAGGCATTTGTGTGATGAACATTTAGATGTCTGCATTTCCGGGTCTGGGTGTTTATTAAAATTTATTCTTGTATCTATTTAAGTATTTCTATATATTAGAATCGTTGACTAACACCCATAACACAAACATATAATTTGCTTACTTTGGGGTTAGATTCAATTTATGTAACTCGTCTAGAGATATTTATTTATTTATTTTATTTAAATATAAAAAAGTACCTAAAAGCCCATATCCCCAAAGAAGTTGGTAGGTATAGGTATAAAACAGGCACCCATGACTAGCCTAAGACTTAGCCCCATAATGTGATGTGTGGCCCACCGAGCACATATCCAATCCTGGAAAACGTTGCTTTTATTACCTGAAAAATAAGAAATGTTTTTTTTTGTTGCCCTCACTTGGGGATTGAATGCGAGACCTTATGGCATAATGTCCTACGCCGCACCGCTAGACCACAGAGGCGATAAATAAATCATCTATCTTTAAAATTATCTGTATTAAATTATGAAGCTCATTAATGAGTTATTTATGGAAAATATAAATAAGTTCTTTGGTTTAAATATTAATATATAAATATTGCACTTCTATAAATGTGAATTAAAAATTTGAACACCACGATGTGGTAGAATATGTTGTTATGCTTAAATATCTTTGTAACAACTTTTTAACACACATATACCGCAAATAAATAAATTTCATTTCTTTTCATATCTCTATTCATTAGATTATATTTTTCTTTTCATATTTCAGTGGTAGTGTATGGTTGATAGGCTAAAATTTGATCGTTATAATTTTTGTCTAAATTAATAAGTGCTAGCCTAGTAATAAATATATTTTAACGAATTTATAATATATAAACAAATATAAATTAAAATAAAAACTATATATTAAATTAAGTTAGATATTTGCACACCACAATGTGGTAGAATATAATGGTACGAATAAGTACTCTGTAACAATTTTTAAACACATATTCAGCAAATCAATGAATTTCATTTCTTTTCATAACATTTCATTTCATTACGAGTACTGCATGTCTATTATTTCAGTGTCAATAATTTTCCCCTTCTAATTACAGGGATGCAGGGAATGCCTTTGTATAATGGTGAAGACCGAGGTATTCCTTTAACCGAACGTCTTATGCCATCATATTTTAAGGACTTGGGGTATTCAACACATTTAGTTGGAAAATGGCATGTCGGGATGTCTAAAAAGCAATATTTACCTACATCTAGAGGGTACGACAGTCATTATGGGCCGAGAGGTGGTTTTGTCGACTACTACACCTACCACAAAGTGGAAACTGTAAGTGTTTTTATCTAATTAATAGCAGATGGCGAGTAAGTTTTGCCTGACAGATGATAACAGTTTGTATGTATACTTTTTATCTAAACGTATTTGGCCAAACCGCAAAGGATTTGGCGTGAAGATATGCATGTACGTGAATGTAAGATAATAATTTTTGTCAAATATTCCGACACGTTACGGGTTTAGATTTTAACCGACTTTGAATAAGGGTCATACGTTCGTCTCTTATTTTTTTTGTATTTAAACGAGATTACCTCTGAAGAGCTCATATTGCTACTAAGTCTATATCTGATTATGGGATCGCTGGAAAAAAAGGGGGAAAAGAGTAATATTTTGGTACCAAAAGTGGATTTACTTACTGCAATCGAACTCGGTTTCTTGCAGTTTTTATTGCGCCAAAACTGTTACAAGTATGTCTGTGATTTCTAAAATGTAAATCTTGGACCTGAAAACGTTTTCAGGACAATATGGTTCTATAATGCCAATTAAACATGAAACGAACTGCACGTTTCTGAATGCATGTTGTTTAAAAAATATATTTGGGACCATCTCGGAATGATTAGCTGTCTTCCGAACAAGAGTTACCAAATCGCGACGTGGCAATGAGATAATTTCAGCTGGTGCTTTACATTATAAGCCTAATAATAGTGTTTTGTATGTGTGATTGTCACATATCTTTTTTAAATACCTGACTTTTACATTATAGAAATTATAGACATACAACACTCAGTATTATGTGATCAACTAGCTTAAAATCCGGAATGTAGAGAAATATTTCAACGGGCAAGTCATTTTACATATTATATCTTGATGCCAAGTCCCCCCTGCTGGGTAGGCAGAGAATATCGAATGCCAAATAAACGAAGTTCGCTGAGTCGGTTAGTAAATAATATATGCTTATGTGTAAAAGCAAATACATACATAATGCGAATATAATATTTTTCCCCCGTGTTGGTCCGGGCTTCTTTGCAGAATAGACCATCTGCCTTTCTGGCCAGGCAGCTCGTAAAAGGCGAGCATAGGCTTATCATCACTAACACCATGACATCTGACTAGGTGATAGAGTTTCGCAGCGACTCGCCCGGTTTGGTACCACCGCCTTACCTATTCCTGCCGCCATAACGTCATGACGTGTTCCGGTCCGGAGGGTAAGGGAGCCGGTAAACTTACTTTTGCTCGAGGTTTAACATCCTGACCTCAGGTTGGCAACGCACCATTACCATCTTTGGTGTCTCTAGGCGGCGTGAATTTCTTACCATCAGGAAATCCGTCTGCTTGTTTGCCTTCCTATAACATAAAAAAAAATATAATATTCTCCATACATGTAATTATTGATTTTTGTTACTATTTTAGTAGAAATTTTGTTCAGATGTAGTTATGTATATTATGTACACAGCTTGTTAAATATTGACGCACTATGATGCCATATCTATTTTAAAACTGACTTCAAAAAGGAAGATGTTATTATTTTTTCGATTTTTTATACTTTTATGTATATTAATCAACTTCTCTATAATTTCTAAACCGATTTTTAAGTTTCTTTTTTCTTGAAAGAGCGTACTTCCGTAGTGGTCCCATTTCATTCATTTCATTTTTTTATTCAAAATAAGTAACTGAGTACATTTTTTGAAAGTCAATAATACCTTACTTAATAATAACATAACATAGATTATGAAATAGCACATTACTACAATTTAAAAAAATATAAACATTATATTTTTGTAGGTAAAAATTGAAAAAAAAAATATGTATGTCAAAAACAAATTAAAAATGTCAAAAAAAAAATAATTGAGAATAACATTAAAATAATAATTAAATCTAATTCTGAAATCCTGTTATAACAGTAATAAATAAAAATAAAATGATATATAAATATTTAAATTTAACATGTTGTCCAAACTGAATTGTCAGCAAAATATTGATCAATCTTATAATAAGCTTTCCTCGTTAGGGTATTTTTGACATAATTTTTAAAATTTGTTTCCGATAATTTTTTGACACTTTCAGGAATTTTGT